>RYFJ01003614.1:0-135919 GCA_003991445.1 Oryza meyeriana var. granulata
CTGTTAGAATCTCCCCAGCACCGCGGGAAGTTACTCTAACACATAGAACGGAGAGCATCTGTTCGTTCCCTTGTCCATCCATGCTCAACCAACACATGGAAAACACAAATGAACAAGACCGGAAGATATTTAAAACATGCTTATGTGAAGTGTATATACATGGCCAGGCTACGCTATCCGGAGATAAGTCCGCGCATGGCTCCGTTAACCCAACTTACAGGATGTTTAACAGACTTGATTTGTAGATACTGGGAAATTGCCTGTATGGAGCTCGAACTGCTTCCCTCCAACCTCGAGCCGGAGAGAAGACAATGGGCTCGGACCCGGGGCCCGCCAGCCTAAGATATGTGTCGGACCGGGCCCCGGACTAAATACGCGTTTATATAAGCCGGTTCGGGCCCGGGCGGTTAATATGAATGCGAGACGACCTTCCGAAGATACTCCCGGCGTGCTGTCCGGCTCGCGCCCTATTCCGGTTTCGTTTCCTAGGCCTGCACTCCCTGCGGCAGCCGCCCCCTGTCGCAACCGTGCCCCGCGGCATGGAATTCCGAATCCGTGCCCTCGCCCAATGGTGTCCTACCCAGCCCGCCCCGGGACGATACGATTCTATGTATAGTATATGTCCGGGCAGCCCGATAGACATGCACCAGTCGGGATCAACTTTACGCCGCCCGCTTCGAGACAAGCCTGTCCGGTACTCAGCCCGTCAACTATTCGGATACGGAGCGGGATTCGACCGTCCGCCTACCGTTCGGGACCTCCGAACCGCTTCGACGCCTTGCCCCTACGGTTCTGCCGCGGAACTCAGCTTCAGCTCCCTTAGGGGGCAGCTCTCCGGCCGACCAGGAATATGCACCGGACGAGGGCCTCACCGGGCTAATACCGTGCCGGGACCGACTCCGACCGGACTTAGTCGCCGCCCCGGAGCCAAAGCTCCGACCTGACTTGATACCCCCGGAGCCAAGGCTCGACCGCGGGCTTAATATGCGCGCCGGACGAGCTCCCGGCGCATATCCTCCCCCCGGTCCGATCACAGAGAGCTCACTCGCTCTCAAGGACCTGAGTCCGAGGGAGACTGAACTCGATCCCGCAGAGCCAGTAGCAGGCCAAGCGCCCCGGCCGAGGCGTTCGGACGGTCCGTCCCCCCGGCGACGTCCGCATCGTCCCGACGTGCCCCCCGACCCTTAGGCTACCGTCTGATGCCCGCTCCAGAGCCAGAACAGCTCAACAGTTGCGCCAGTACCCGACTGCGTCACCTCGGCAAAGGGCGGTCCGGGGAAAAATCTCCCGATATGGTCCATGTCTTGCCCGGCCTCTGCCGCACATGTTGACAATACATATCGAATCTTATTCCAGTCCGGGGCCCCCTGGGTCCCGGCACATATTTGAGCGAGCACGATTCCCGAATCCGTGCCTCGGGGCCCAACACCGAGGAGCGAACCAGGGCTCGGCCTCGCCAAGACGAGTGCAAGCCCTAGAACGCGACACCGGAGTAGGGCCGGAGCCCGCGACAGCACCGCCCCGCGAGAATGCATCCGGAAGGCCGTCTCACATCCATATTTCAAGCCGGGCCCCCGGAACCCGCTTACATCAAAAACGTATTCTAGTCCGGCCCCCCGGTCCCGGACACATCCTCCCATGATAGTCGGCCCCCGGGCCCAGCACATGCCGTCTCGGCTCGCGAGGGAATCGGATAAGGAAGCATCCGACTCCATCCCTAGCGCATCAAGTATTTACACAAATCTTATCTGTATAACGACCTGAATTACGAACCCGGACCCAGCGCCGGACTCTCCGGAACTCAGTGTTGCCGGAGCCCATGTATATACACTTTACATACGTGCAAAGTTTTTAATATCCTTCCCTTCATTCCCTTCGTCGTTTCCCATGTGTTGGTTCGTAACATGGATGGACAAGGAACGAGCCGGACCTCTCACAGTTCCTATGTAGAGTAGACCTTTCCCCGGCGTCTGGACGTTCATACCACAACCAGCCTGCGCCCGGGAGACCCCGTTTCTTCCGGGCCGAAGCCGAACCTTCTGTCGCCAGACCTCTCTTCGGCTCTCGGGTACACCGCTACATCGACAACATCAACTACACAAATATGCAGCTCGCAACCTCGACTTCCTCGAGAAGCGAAGGTGCCTCCGCTCCGCGTCGCTTACCAGCAAGGCCTCAAGCGCTATCTCTAGCGTAAGTTGGTCCGGCTCGCCTCGGTTGGGGGTTGAATCTCCGCCGTCATTTTCGTACGGACAAATGAAATCTTCCCCCCTGGAAGGCCCCCTCCCTGGTGTCGATCGGACTTCCCAACCGCTCAAAGCTGGAGCATCTTCACAAATCTTATCAGAAACACATCCTGTAAGTACCTCTAAACTTCAGCGCTGACCGAGCCGGGCCCATGTGAATTCGCTTCCATAGTAATAATTTTATTATCGTTTCCGGGCTCGTGCCCTTATCCTTCCTTATGTCGCTATCGTGGCGATCTCCCCCCTGGGCATAATCGGTCGCACCCGTGCGGTGGCTGGGTGTGCGCTAAGCATCTGTTCCCTACCAGCGAACTACCGCTATCCCATCTGCTAAACCTGACATCGTCTAAGCCCCGGCTTACGGTGTCCCCTCTGTTGGCTCGGGCTCGTTTTTTCCGCTGCTAGGGGCAGATTCCTTATGCGCAATCCTTCCCTCCACTCGGTCGCAACCGCGAAGAGCCCCCAGAGGTGTAGACGCAATGGCTCACAGCATGAATGACAAGGGACGAGCCAAGTCTCTCACGGTTCATCATGTATGAGCCTTCGTCCGGCATCGCTGTTGCTCCTAGCCAACAGGCGCCGGGGGCACGGAGGATCCCGAATCCGGAAGACGGAAGGGACCAGCCTACAGACTGAACCAACCCCGCAAGGCTTGCGCTCGACGCCCGCGCCCTTGGGGCCGAGCTCCCCGGGGACCTGGGTGCGATGATGGTTTCACGGCGAGTCGGTCCGGTACTCGACGTTCCGGATGGGCGAGCGCGCTCCCGCCCCGGGACCGTGTTCGCAGTAACCACGACGCCCTCCGCAATGTCCAATACGTTACCTTATCCAACTTTACATATTGCTCAATCTGTATTCTTCCCCGTTGTATGCTACAGCCTAGGTTCCAGGACCGGCCGCGGTGCCCGCCTGCCCAGCTCCTACCGGGCCCCGGCGAGCGCCGGTACTTCGCTGCCGGGGGACCCCGCCCCGGTCAGGATCAGACCCTGAAGGCTCTCGGTGAGTCAAAGGGCTGCCCTCGCTGCACCCCTCGGCCAGCGACGCCCGGGGGCACAGAAGGCCCCCGGATCCGCGAGAAGGAAGGGACGGAGCTAGACTTCATCGCTCCGGAAGGCCCGCGTCCGGATGCTTGCGCCCCGGGGACCCGTCCCCGGGGCGGGAGACCATCACGATCGCTGCCCCTGGGGACGAGCTCCCGGCAAGCGGCTGTGCCAGGCCCGGCTAGGGCCTCAGGCGCGACGGCTGTTCGCAGCTGCTGGATCTCGCTGTCGGATGACGCCCAGTACTCGGCGCTCCCGGACACGAGGCCCCGAACACCAGCAACCTCCGAACAACACAATAAACCAAGGTACGAAAACATAAACATAATCATATACATATGCAAATACCTCTCTTTGTACAAGACAGGCCAAACCGGAGCGCAAGCGCGAGCGAGACCCGGATCCACGGGCGGTCACCGGTGTACCTCTGACCGGACCCCGGCGACGTTAGAAGGGGCACTCGGGGGCATGGAGGGCCCCGGGGCCCCGAAGGCGGCCGCGGATGGCGTCAGAAGGAAACCGCGTCTTCCTCGACCTCTTCGTCGAGCATCGGCTCTGCAAGATGCTCGCCGCGGTTGAGGAACCCTGCCTCCGGGGCAGCGGACTCGACCACGCCTCCCGCGCCTCCTCGCGAACCTCCCGACTTCCTCGCGAGCGGCGAACTCACACCCCCGAGACGCAACCCGGCCTCTTGGGCCCAAACGCTTTCCTCTCGGAGGATTTTCCTTCTCCAGCGCCTCCATCTCGGACCAGGCGCGGAGGCCTTGTCGGCGGCAGACTCGGTAGCGCTCTCCGATCGAACGACGCGCCTCTCCGCTGCCGCATCTTCGGCAGCGGTTGCTACGAAGAACTCAGTGCGACTACACGGGCGGCGAGCTGCTGCATCGCCATCGCGACCGCTTGCCGCCAGGCTTCCTCAACACTCCACTCCAAACTTCCAACCCGGTCCCAGGATCCTGGGCACATATCCGCCGCATTATGGCCGGGTCTCCGGGTCCCGGCCCATATCTGTTAACGGCGAACCAAGCTCTACTAGCTCATGACAAACCAGGAGCACCCCGCGTCCACTCGTTTCTCTAAAGACGTGGCCCTGTTCCTGCCGAAGTGGACTCCGGCCAAGCAACAGGGCCAGGGCCACTGTCGGCGAAACGGGACTGGGGGTCCCCACAGTCGCGGGACGCGTGATCCTCTGCCACGTCAGCTCCCGGCTATATTCTGCACCGCAACAGGCGCTACGGCTTTTCTCCGGTCAAGTGGCGCGGGCCCCGAGGACATCCCCAGTCCCCGCGACGCCCCCGGTACCCGGGCCTCGGCTCCGGTTCTGGGAAGCCACTTCCCGTGCCCGGGACCCGGCGCTCGGTCCCGGGTGCCGCCTCCCGAGCCCGACCTCGCTCTCAAGTGCATCGGCTCTCCAACCACCCACATTGATGACGAGGTGACAGGGCCTGTCGCTCCCGTCGCCTGCCTTGTCACGCGTGGACGTCTCAGGACGACCCCCGTGACACCTGACTGCTGTCAGAGGCCTTTTGACTTTGGTGGCAAGGGCGTGCGCCGAAGTCAAGCAGTCAGAGATGCTTGACTTCGGCAGTGTGCCCCGTCACATCCCGTCGCGTCCTCACGACTTCACCGCCCGCCGTATACCAACTCCGGCGTGGGTTCGGCAGGCGGACTCGTCCAGCAGGCGGACACGCTCATGAAGACGGCGGCAAGACAGCGATAAGACAAGCCATACCTGCTCTCTCATGTAGCTCTCTCTCCCTATCAGCATGTGTCTTAGCACTGTGCAATCCCCTTGCTCTATAAAAGGAGGACCAAGCCACGGCCGAAAGGGGGGGAGCTTTCCCGTCCTCTAACTCTCTGCTCTGCACCCCCGAGCTCACTCTCTAACCATGGCTCTTCTTCTCCGGCCCCGGCCGCGTGCTGAGCTCACCTTGTAACATAGCAAACCACATTCATCTCCACATAGCATACACACAGGAGTAGGGTTTTACGCTCCGGCGGCCCGAACCTGTATAGATCCCCCCGTCTCCTCTGTGCGCCTCTGTTCATCGTCTTCCCCAGCGCCCTGCGCGATTACTACGCTTCGGACGGTCCGGACTAGCTTCGGACGGTCCGAACCCCGCCTCTTCTACGTCTTCTTCGCCTATCTTTCTTCTACACCTGACGCCGGCTTCGCCTGAGAACTACTCCCCTGGCCGAATCTCAAAGGGGGGTCTCCTGACTTCCCGCCGTCGAGGTTTCATCCTCCGACAATGAGCAATGGCTGAATTTGTAGTGTAGCATGTCCCAACAGGAGACATTATGGTGTGTTTAGTTGATAGGTGGTAGTATCAATAAATCCACAATGGCAGTGCTAATAAGGCCATATGTTTAGGAGCCAAGAGTTTCTCTAGCCTGAAGGTTGGGCCGCCTCTACTAGAAACTTGGAGGGTGGTCATTCTGTTAGGCATGTTATGCGAAGAGTCTTGTCACAACTCCTATCCGAGGTATTGTGGTGGTATTAAGGCGCACAGTGATGTGTTGTGGGGTTGTGTCTTATGGTTAAAGTTGTACACCTCTGGCCAGAGTAAAACTGTTCGAATAGCCGTGCCCGCGGTAATGGGCGAGCTAAATGATGGTTTTTCGTGATTAGTCCCATTTATTAATTAATGTTTAAATGAGATATGAGACATCTAGATTGGGATGGTTTGGGCCTGTGTAGTTAGATGAGCTGTACAGTGTTGATTTAATATGGCTTAATTGCTCTACTTTTGTTTTATTCTCCCTTAACTATTTATTTAAATACTGTTTATGCAAATTAGCTCTATATGCCATCCTTTACTACCTGTGCACTTGTATATTTGCTGTGTAGCTTGTTAAGTATTCCATGTATTCACCTTGCAATATCAAATCATTAGAAGAAGAGTACTACAGTGAAGAAGAAGATTTGGAGGACTAGAGTGGGTCCAAGTCAAGTTTGCCTGTGGATTATGAAGACATTGTTATCGCTAGTTAATTCCGTTGTGTAGACTTTTTATTTGCTTGAGAGGTTCCATCTGCCTCTATAATAATTATACATTCGTCACTTTATTCAATATAGATTTGTACTTTGTTATCAAATTTATCATTGTGTACCTCGGTTGATTCCTGGATGAGGATTTAATACACATGTAAGCGTTTGGAATTTTGGATGGAAATTCCGGACGTGACAGGTGGCGTTCGAGACTGCTGACGCAAAACGAGACACGTCATTAGCATGTAATTAATTAAGTATTAACTATTAGAAACTTGAAAAAGAATCTATTTAATTTTTTTAGAGATACTTTCATATAAAATTTTTTTATAAAAAACACACCGTTTAGCAATTTGAAAAGCGTGCTTATGAAAAACAAGAAAATAAGCAAAAGTTAGAAGGGGAATCGAACAATGCCTTAGCAGTCAAGGATAGATTAAAGTACAACCTTTAGGTTATCGTCTAGTTGATTTTGTTTGTCTAGTGGCAAATCAAACTCCTCAAGTCCTACCCATCCAATACTATCGAAATCTATATGTTGGTTGTCGATTCCTCCTTCCTTTTACTCCCTCCGTCCCAAAATATAAGCATCGCTAGAGTTAGACACGGATATTAAGAAAGTATGTAAAAATGATTGAAAAAAGATTGTGATTAGTTAAGAAGAAAAAATAGATAAATAAATTAAATAGAGAACGGTTGTGATTGGATGAGAAGAGGGGATAGATGAAGAAATTACTTTATTTTAGAACAATACTTAAATAATAAAAATAGCTTTATTTTGGAACGGAGGAAGTATCAAGTAACGCTTTACTATCTTAGATATTGTTTTCTTCTGTTGATTTGCGTCTTTTACTCTTAAATTCGATGGCGACAAATATGAAGGGACGGATAAAAGAAAATCACTATATTATGTGAATTATGTCACCTCTTCTTCCTTATGATCTGATGTTCTTATACCATAATCTTTTACCATAATTGTAAATACGTAAAAATTTCAGGTGACATCTGCAAACATTTCAGAAGGTAACCTTCCTTCCATGCCCCACATTTTCCTTTTTTTTAGTTGAGGAAGTCGATCGGAATTAGGAGGTAGCCCGGGCCCACATGCAGGCACTTCAATCCTGACGCCCAGCAGCAGTTAATGCCTTAATGACCCTCCTCCCCAACCAAGCATGGAATAGGCGGACACACAGGACAGGGTGAGGGAGATTCAGATCCACCCGCGTCTCGTCTTCTCTCCCACCACCACCCACCCCCAGATCCCCTCTCGTCCACCCATCCCTCGATCCATCCGGCGATCTCCTCCGCCGCCGCCACCGTCGATAGCAGCAGCAGCAGCTGCGCCAGTGAAGCTAGGAGGCGGAAGCGGAGGAGGAGGAGGGAGGCGTGCGTGAGATACAGCGGGAAGGGAGGGGAAGATGTTCCTGTGGGACTGGTTCTACGGCGTGCTCGCGTCGCTAGGGCTGTGGCAGAAGGAGGCCAAGATCCTCTTCCTCGGCCTCGACAACGCCGGCAAAACCACGCTCCTCCACATGCTCAAGGACGAGGTATTCCTCCCTCCCGGATCTCTCCCTCTCCCCGCCCCAGATCTGGCCCGATCCATTCCCTTTCGTGGATCTGATCCGTCTGTTTGTGCGTGCGTGCGCGGATGATGCAGAGGTTGGTGCAGCACCAGCCGACGCAGCACCCGACGTCGGAGGAGCTCAGCATCGGGAAGATCAAGTTCAAGGCCTTCGATCTCGGCGGCCACCAGATCGCCCGCCGCGTCTGGAAGGACTACTACGCCAAGGTCTCGCACCAATCTCTTATTGCCTATTTTCATTCGTCTCTCAGATCTAGTTGATGATAATAACTTCTGGCGCCTGTATTACATGTTGTGCGTATAAGTAGGAAAAGAAATGATTTTGCCATCCATGGGCTTGGAGGGAATGTACGAATAATTGAATTGTGCCGGTAACGGAACTTTTTAGGAGCCCTGCATATGTTAGCTTGAGAATTTTTATGGAGATGGTGGCAGCACAATTATGGAGTTACTATTAAAATCATACCCGTATTGTGTGCTATAATCGTCCAAGGCAGTCTTTTGTAATTTGCGAAGAGATCAGTACAGTCATCGTCTAGGCTGATGGCCATAAACTTGAGCTCATCAATCCGTTAAACTACCGTGGCATAGAAGAGATAGTGTGTTTCAAAAACTAGTTTTTAGAAGATCAGTTGCTGTAACATGTAAATAATTGTTAGTTTTCCGTTTCTATATTAAAACTTCAAAGTGCTTTTGTGTTAGTGTAAGGATGAAGGATTAGGACATAAAGGTTTAAATACTATCTTCTTTCCACAGTATTCTTTTCTTCATGGATGGTTTCTTCATTTCTCAATATTCTTTTCTTCACTTTGTAGCTTACAGCTAATGCTACAGAAAGCTGCACATTTCTTTCTATGCCATGCCACTTATTAGTTTTGTTACTTCAAACTATTATCTGGTTAACATTGTAAGTTCATATAGTACTTGGCTAAAACGATCTTCTTTGTCCTCTGTATTATGTGCTTATGTGCCTTAAGGCTCACCTTAGTTTTTTGGTGATGCATTAGTAAGTCGCTGCCCTTGCATGGAACTGGCAATTTATTGTGTTTTGTCGTTGTTTATGCTACAATCATATCGTGTCTGTCCTTATAGTATGATTATTTGACCATGCATGATATGTCTTATCTTTATTCTTTAGTGCGCGCGTACGCTGTGCAATCTCATTGTTTGCACCAAATGTAGGAACATATGTTTGGTTGAGGATGCCTTTGTTTTGTTTCCTATTTCATTTGCTTATGATAACTGTTTACTTGACTTTACCGATACACTTGTCCTTATTAGTACTTTTTTTTCCATCTTATATGCTTATTTATACTTTTGTCATTTTGCCAATGATACCTTATATGCTTGCTTGACTTTTTACTGCTGTTTCACAGGTTGATGCCGTGGTATATTTGGTAGATGCTTATGATAAGGAACGTTTTGCTGAGTCAAAAAAGGAGCTTGATGCACTCCTTTCTGATGATTCATTGGCAACTGTCCCGTTTCTCATCCTTGGCAACAAGATTGACATTCCATATGCTGCTTCCGAAGAGGAGCTGCGGTATCACCTTGGCCTTAGCAACTTCACAACTGGGAAGGGCAAGGTCAACCTAGGTGAATCCAATGTCCGGCCCCTTGAAGTGTTCATGTGCAGTGTTGTCCGCAAGATGGGCTATGGTGATGGGTTCAAGTGGGTCTCCCAGTACATCAAGTAGATCCCTTGTCAAGACATACTTGCATACTCTGCCCAGAGATTTTTTTCCTTCTCGTTTGTTTCAGTTGGTTGTTCTTCACGACAACAATCATCATGACGGTATGGAGGGTATGAAGAGAAAACAGTGCTTAACATTGGGGACGATGTTCCATGTTGGATCTTTAGCCTCAAACCATTTGTTATGTCGAGCTTCTAAAATTCTTTTGCTTTTCCATAGGGTGTTTACTAAGGACTTAAAAGACAATGAATTATAAGATTATTGGTTTCTTAAATTATGTGTTGCTTATGGATTGCTGCATGACTAGTTCTTGTTACAACACATTTGTATTGCCCATTTGCAGCACCTTTTTTTTGGTTGGAACATCCATTCTGATTACTACTAGGATATAACTACTTTGTCCTGTCAATACATCCTAGTTTGTTTACCATCCTAGAAGAAATGGTTTTCCTAGTTTGTTTATCTGGTTTGTTTGTGCAAACTTGATTGGCTCCATCCTCCGTGCCTCCGATGGCCCAAAACTGAAGCATGTTCGTCATGAAGCCCGACCATAGTAGAATACGTCTCCCTCTTAAGGGAAAAAAAAAGAGAAACGTCATTAACGTATAATTAATTAAGTATTAACTATTATAAATTTAAAAAATAGATTTATTTGATTTTTTAAGATATTTTTAAATAGAAAGTTTTTTTTTAAAATATACCGTTTTATTTTTTAAAAAAGTGCTAACGGAAACTGAAAGAAGAAGCTAGAAGCTGTTATGAACGCCCTATAAATGTGCTTTGAACTTAAAACTTAAAAAGGAAGTTAAAAATGATTTTCTAATGCAACTCCTCTTTGCAAAAAGAGACACACATACAAATCATCCGAGGAAAAGAATGCCTTGTACATCGAAATACAAACCATGGAATTGCAAACCTTGTACATTGAAATGCAAACCATGGAAAAGGAATAAAATGCTCCATATGGAAAATATACTACAAGGCGAAAATGCATCACATGAAGAAATAACATCCTAAAATGTAAAATGCGACTTTTCTCCATACGAAAACGTGGAAAATGAAGCAAGAAAGGAAAAACACTATTCCATCGATAACCATTGGTTGGCGACAGCTGCTGTGAGCCCATGACTAAACTATGCCTCTAAAACCATGCAATTTAACCAAGTTAAATCATCCTACTTGTGATTACTAACTAATGATAAATGTTAGAATTATTATGTGGGCTAAGGTCCATACGAAAATAAAAAATCTCAAAAGCCCACCTTATGAGAGACATGTATATAAACTTTAGTACCATCTTACTTATTCTAAAGAGAAATATCACTTTAGATGGGTGAAGTATTCTCCTAGCACTTGATCAAATATGTGGAAGACAACTAGATTGAACACATAGCGCCCCTTTATCAAGTAGGGCGTGTTATGGAGATCACAATCCTAAATCTAGGATTAGGAATTGGCAATTTTACCCGTGCATGAGTGTGCGTTAATTTTTTCCCGTGGGTAATCCGAACCTGACTTGATATATTTGTTTCTAATTGATTTTGGCCCATCCTCTATGGTTTTGGCCTCTTTAATAACTACTGTATATATAGTAACTACTGCTTGAGTGGCGGCTGCCAAAAATCGTAGCTTGGTGGTGAAATTTGTGTTACTATGTTGGTGAATTGGTTGGTAAGGATTTATGCTAGCTTGTTGATCACTTGATTATGTACATTGTTTCATTTAGTTCTATCTATAGAAGATATGATTCATGTTGTGAGATACCCATGGGTATCCCACCGGTTGCCCATGGCCTGATGGATCATGGCCATTGCACACTCTGAGTTATAACCGTCATCTCTATCTGCATGGTTGCGTAACAAATCGGTATGGTTTTACTCTACTAGCCCCCAACACAACCCATTCCATTCCTATAATATCTCTCTATAAATACAGAGCCACTGTCTCTACGCAACTCACGCGAAAATAATCTAGAGGCAACTCCACCCCGCCTGCCAATGTTCACCGGCGATCGAAGAGTAGGTCTCTGAATTGTCACCTTTTCCCGATGATTCCTGCAACTAGGAGAGGTGGCGAATAGCGTTTTGAAGCGCGCCGCAGACTGCTCTTTATTCGTCTACCACCCTCGTTTCCTCTACGTCGTCGAGCGGGCGTGTGGTCATCAGTCAACATCTGGACCATGCTGATACATGCGGTGCGTGTGTTGTTGCTCTGAACCTCTGAACAGAACCACTGGCTACGTTTCAATTATGTCAATTTTTTTGATCTATTTATGGTATCTAATCATATTACATCAACATATCCATATGAGATGCGTTCTGTTATACATGTTTAATGTCATGATTTATTTATGAAATAAATTAAATTTATATGGCTATATATTCCAACAATAAATATATTAGTTTTAGCTGTAGATACTATTTTTTTCGGAAACTTGTCTGGGATAGTTAATAATAGTTGGTTGCGTACAATTGTATGAAACTTATGCCTATACAAATGATAAAGGGCAAATTCCAGGGATAAAATCGAGAAAAATGACTATGCAAAACAATGGTTTAACGATGCTGTCTATTAGAATTTTTCCATATCATATTAAGGGCTAGTTTGATTTTAAAGCCGCTACCAAAACATTTGTAGTGCCAAAACCATAGGCAAGTTTGGTACTCTAAATTGTAGGGTAGACATTTTTACTACAGCTATACCTATGTAGAAAAAAACTGGCTTTCAATCCAAATGACAATAAATTAGTATGAAGCTATCAAAAAATATTGGTAGGCATAAATTGGAACCAATCCAAACCAACCATATAGCAATATATAACAACTCGTAATAGGTTGTCTATAAGTATAATAATGATTTAGTACTATATATAGTATATGGAATATATATGGTATTAAGCTATCTATCAATCAACAGATGACATCAAAAATCATATGTGGCATCTATTCTAGATGCTGACGTCATGCCATTGTTCATGCCCTAATGAATTTGGTGGCATAGAGTTGATTTCCCAAGCCACCTTCTATTATTGCCTATGGAACAAGGGTAACAAAGAAAAGTGGTGGCCCACAAGTGGAGTAACATTTCGACCTGTTGAAGCATAAACAACCATCTATATAAGCGTTTCATTCATATCTAGTACAACATATATACAATATATACACCATGTCGTTTGTTTGGCTATGTAAAATAGATTCGAATAATTGATGATTTAATTCTATAGACAACCTATACAATGGTACATATGTATTAAGCTGTCTATTAGACCATCCTATGAAATTACAAAATCTTCTCTATCCTCTCTTCTCTTCTCTTCCCTCCACGTTATTGAGGAATCCTACGTCAAACAACACAGCTCACGTGAACTCATGCAAAAAAAAAATGAGCTAGCGAGTGAGATGAGACGAGAGAGATGTGTATAACCACCCTATTTGGCTTCCGTGTCTTGACAGTCTTCACTCATTAATCACCAGATCCATAGTGGATTCGTATCATTTCGCATCAAATACCACATCCTGTTGAACTAATAGATTCGTAGTGATTTGTTGCTTAAGGACCACCATGGGTATTGTAGAGAAAAAAAAGATGGATACTAGATAAGAGAGAAAAAAACAAATAGATGGATGGCTTTGTTGTGGTCTCGTTTTAGGTGTCCGTGCGAAGGTGTCGGTCGCCAACCGTGGCCGTTGCAAGTGTCATGGTGGATGAGGCGAATCGGAGCTCTCGTCACGGTGTGTGAGCTGGCAACGGCAACGCTTGTCTTTTTCTCTGTTGGCTTCACAGTTGTGGCTTGTGGTAGTTTGGTTTGTAGGTGTGGGAGCTTTGGGAAAAAGCCTTGCCCGACCTTTGGTTGGTCAGCGCGCAGACGCCTGTGGCGCCTGTTTCTCCTTTGAGATGTCGTCGTGTTGCTTCCACTTTCCTTTGATGAAAACCCTTTCCAGTGTTCCAGGCAGGCCGTCGACAACGTCTTTGATGTTGATGTCCTCCTGGAGGCGCGTCAAGAAGTCCTACTCCATAACTCCCTTGTGTCTTTTCTGTCCTTTGTGCTGAGGTCCGCCATACGAAGTCGGAGTTGCTTGTATTTGTGAGCTGGCAACCGATAACAATATGTCAGTCCGTATTTGTCTTGGTTGTTGTCTCTAGTTGTTGTTTTGGTGCTCCCATGGTTTTTTGCCAGTTTTCCTTCAATTAACCTTTCAGTTGTAAGGTTTTCGGGCCCGGTTTCCCTCATAAACTAGGTCAATCTCTTCCTTCTTAATGAAAAGTAGGAGCTCTATGCCCTCTTTTGAGGTTTGCCTCAAAAAAACTATGGCGTGCCCGTAAGTATAGAGAAAACAAAAAGCAGAATGAAGAAGCGGATAGCATTTAACACTACCCATGTATATGTGTAGTGTTAAATGCTATTTTCTTGAGAGACTTTGATTATTTGTCATCCAGGTCCACTAAATTCTTTGTATTTTGCCACTTTTGGATTGCCAACTCAGCAAATTTAAAGAGATGAATGACTATTTACCCTTATCTTCTTCCTCTGCCTTATCCCTACCCTTCTCCACAAGCCCAAGTCATCGCCACATTTCACATTCCATGGAAGGAAGATGACATCGGGCTAGAAGAGACGTCCTACCGATTAAAAGCTCACGAGTCTACCATTCTTGAGCGCTTAGGATGAGTGTCGGGCGACGAGGCCCGACAGATTCAGACAATAAGACGTCGGAGGACGGGGGGCGATAGTAGCCTCGCGTCACATAAGGAGGGGGTGGCCACCGCGCGCCATGGTCACTGAAGGCTTAGCGGTGCAATGTCTCTCTTCCCGCCCCAATCACCCATGCCCAAGCCCCGGCCCCAAGCTCCTTGTGCCTCCGCCTTGGCTCCAGCTCCGCCGCTAGTTTCTACTGCATCGCCTGCGTTTTTGTCATGGGCCGATGTGGCGAACACCTGCGACGATGCCAACTAGGGGAGCTCGACAGTCTCGAGCTCGTCCTCGGGTTGGACATGCTGGTGGAGTAGAGGAAATCGAGCGCAAGACAGGGGACTATGGCTACGGCGCTGCTCAGAGAGGCATGACACACCGGCGGAGGGGGCAAGACCAGATGTGGGTTGGAGAAAAATAGACGAACGAGGATGAGGGCATTGTGTAATTTTCCCCTTAATTGTTAAGTTTGACCGTTCAAAAATAATTAAGATAGAAATAATGCGGTATATCTGAATGGAAATAATTAAAGTGTTAGCAAGATGGCATTCGATGATACGTCTGTTCAAAAGAGATGGCCAAATAGTTTAAAATAAAGATTCTCCACAGGCCACCGAAGGCCCTGGAAACTACCGGGGATAGTAGTTTCTCTAGGGCTCACCGACTGCTGCCGTGCTGCGGCCCTCTGATAGCGCCCCTCCGACCCTGGCTTATCCTCCGCCGCGCCGTGCATCTGATAGCCCAGTGCTGCGACCTGAGTTCGCGGTTCTGCACGTGCACGGGAAGCCCTAAGCGGATCAGAGCAAAGGGGGGGAGCGCCGCCGGCCGCCTTGGGAAGAGTCCCTGATCCCTAGCTCGCCTCCGGTCTTCCGCCGGATGCAGAACCCCTAGCGGTCACCACGCTCGCGAGCCCGCGTCGGCGGCCAAGTCCAAGTCCTCCACTCCGGCCGCCGGCGTCGGCGTCGGCCAGGTCCTCCCACCACCACCACTCCGGCGGCGGTGCCGACGCGTCCACCACCACCCTTAAGCGCAAGCGCGGCCGTCCTTCCAGAAAGACCGACCGGTGCGGCCTTTTAGTCGCTTTTATCTAAATATGCTTCATCCACCGTCCGCCTTTTGTTATTCGAATTCGTTGTTAGCTACAATTTTTCCGTTCTCTGCAGTTCACACATGATCGTACGGATTTGGGGGATGATCCAAATAGTAAGCCTTCCCTTGACCTGTGCTCTCTTTGGTTTCTTAATTTTGGCTAGAATTATGTTGGGGATAGATGCAATTCTGTTGTACTTTGCTGTTGGAACATTGGAGGGTAATATCGGCAAAAACAATAATAGTTTTCAAGGAGGCATCGATTTAAACACAACTATAGTTGTTTGGTCAAAGAAATAATAGACATGCTTACCCTTTTAAGTTAAAATCTTGTTGACTCAAAAGATATAAACGGTCGATCTTTCTGTTGGTTTCTCGCAGCGCTTCCAGAAACTGTTTGCGCTTGTGGAGACATTGTTGTAGAATATGTACACTGACCTGGAAGCTTGCATTGCTATCTTATCTTTCTTGTTTTCTATGTAAATCACATATAGAAGGTTGTATGGATGAATGGAAAATATTTGGACTTCAAGCCATTCTTGTGTTTATTGCCCTCTAACTCAAATGTTAGTTTTCTGGAAAGAGTGATTAGGTTCAGTGCTTCTGTTTGTCAGGAAACATGAAGCTTTTGCTATGTTTCTTTGGACCAAATTATTAGAGGCTGCCCATTAACCCATTGTTCATATCTACTTCGTGCTCCGATTTAGACCCAAGGGTTTGAACACTCGGTTGGAAAAAATACTAGTCCTTCCAGAAAACAAGTTACAAGGTCTTATGGACAACAGGTTTGATCCTCCAAATTTTGAAGTAAAACAGTTACCAGCAGCCAGTTACGGCCAGCAGTAACCGTTTTGTAATAAGAAAATTGGATTTGAACTTTGCAGGGCTAAATATTAATTTCGTTCCATCCCAGATCCGGCATATAAAATAAATTAGGCACCTACACATGACCTTTTTCAAGAAAATATACAGTTTACACTTTAGTATGTTTCAAATCTGAACTTTAATTTTCAATTTCAATTTAAATTGTTCTGGCTGATACACCCAATACCAGTCAAGCGCGGTTAACCTTCTTCGGGATCTTGCATCTCTTGCTGGACCTCCATAGCTGAGGCTTTTGTGTTCGCTAACATTCCTCGATCCTTCATAGAACTCTTGCCACTTTTGGGGAGTCTCCCTCCGGCCCTAAAATATCTGTAAACTATGTTAAGAAAGGCACTTTCTTTAAAGTCTATATACAGTCTACTTCCCTGTGTGATATGGAACCTTGAGTTTGTAATCGTACATAAATTGTATCTGTGTGGCATGGGGTGAAGAAATCTAAGCATGCCACATGCCCCCCCATGAATATGTGACGATGTGAACTTTTTAGTCTGTTTACCTGGAGAATACTTTGCCCCAGGTGTGCTGGACAAATAGTTTTTACACTGAATGCAATCTAGTACATCACTCTGCAATAGCGCAAATAAGTGAACACTCATATGTGCTTGGCACACACCAAACACAAGAATTTTAGTGTAACTGTAATATTTGGATTTATTTTTTAAATACTGCAGGTGGATAAAACGACATGTATATGTAATTTTTATTTATGATTTCATAACTGGTTGGCTGCATGATGTGCACTTTCTTAGGTCCACAAGCCCAGAACGTTGCATCAAAGAGGGCAAGCTCTTGACAGAAGATTTCTTTACCCATTCGCAAGGTACATTTTGAACTCCACATGTGAAGTTGCTTGCATACAGTTGACTAGATTATGTTAAATATTATCTCTGTGCTTCTTTCTAGATGCACGGAACTGCATCGTGCACTGAGCTACCCCATGAATGAAGAGCTCAAGCAGGTCAAGGAAAGCTTTTGATGTGAATGAAGAGACATTATGCAACAAATAACGAGTGATATCTCTTGGAGAAACCCTGGAAAGTTATGTGTAGTACTGAAACTGGTCGTTGATCAATTGCACCTGCTGAAGATGTGCATCCATTTGTATTATGTGAAGGTAATGGAAGAAGAAGATGAAGATGATCACGCAAAACGAGATATTTCATTAGTGAATGATTAATTAAGTATTCCGTTATTTAAATTTGAAAAACTGGATTAATATGATCTTTGAAAGCAACTTTTAGATAGAAATTATCTTTAGATAGAAAATTTTAAAAAACACACCATTTAACAGTTGGAAAGTATGCTCATGGAAATGAGGTGAGTTTTCATTCCATCCTCTAGATTCAAACAGACCCTAAGGAGGGCAATGAAACATTGTGCAAACTGTCATCTAACCGTGCACGAAGTTAGTTTGCTTGCAAATTTTGGTTTGGTTTGTATGGTGATGGGATAGATATCTTGTTGGTGTCAATTGCCTTTTAGGGCTGATCGGCCTGCCTGGGCAGCCGCAACCCGGCAGCCGATGGCATTTGGTAATTTTTTTTGTTTAATCTAAAGTTACAGTGATAATATTATTGTGTTGTGAAACATGAAAAAAAATAGGAGAGCCATGACAATTGGATAATATATCCTTTTCTCTTTCTATTATAGTATGACTTACGATCCACTAAGTATTTACTCCTATAAACTCATGCGCGATGCCACGCCATTGAGAAGTTGCTTTAACCAATAGACACAATATGTACTGTTCATGTTTATTCTTGCCTATCATACTCTTAAGTATTGATATTGCTTCATACAATTTTTCGCAAGCTTTGTATAATTTTCCTTAGCAACACACGGGATGTCTCTAGTTCTTGCTAATCCTGTACCAAAAGTGAACTTAGAGAAGTTAAATACATGAGTGCAATGATTAAGACTGGTTGCACTTGTACAATTGATCACGTACATATTTTAACGTAGGACTGCATTGGTTTAAATAGAGTGTGGTTGCACTTGCACAGATAGTCAAGAACATAATATGAACATACATGTAGTTATTTAGACTGCATAATATTAAAGGATCCTGTGCGGTCCCAATACGGACTGCAACTTTGGCAGTCACCACTGTCCACTGCCGTTGGATCAAAAACATCGACGGCTGAACATGACAAACAGGACGCTCGTACAGTAACCGCTACAGTTTGCTACTATATATATGATTTTGTTGCTGCAGTTTTTTATGAACAGTTCTCGAGGCAACCTGGGCCATTCTCTTTTGATCCCCTGCTAAAGTCGTAGTCATACTAACCACTGCAGGTGATCTCGATTGAATATGAACATAGTTATCAGGTAATACTGACCAGACACCAAAGACAATGTTTTCAAATGAAGAGAAAAAAAGACCAGCACATGCACAGTCAGAGGAAATGAACTAAACTGTATATTATAATCAATGTGTTGCTAACAATTCTAAAATTGTTGTGTGCATCTATAGTTGATGAAGAAGCTGAAAGTTATTTCCATTATCTATAAATTCGCCTTGTTTTCGTTGTAGTCTATTTACAACTTTGACTTTTAAACTGTGAATAAAACAAATATAAAAAATTTTACCTATAAACTATTTTTAATTTGTTCATTTTTCTATGGATTATCAACCGCATCTCAACCAATGGTGGATGGCTTGCGCTGACGATAAGCTTAGTCATCCGCACATAACGCAACAATTTTCCCTTGCCACTCGGGAAACACAAAGATATGCTGCTCGTTTTGCATATGTTCATAAGTTTGTTTTTAATATATATAATCACACTTTAATACAACCTTTTTATTTTTTACGAGCACACTTTAATATTTTCTCCGTCTCATAATATAAGGATTATAAGAGAGTATGGGATTCAAATTTTGTCCTTAGGATATAAGGGATTTTAGAGTACTACCTTCACTCAATCAAACCATCTTTTGCTCTAGAGTTGATAAGCCATGAAAAAATAAACAAAGTAACTAAAAATAATTTATGAATAAAACTTTTATATGTGTGTTCTTTAAGATTTAAAAGCCAACACTAAAATAAACTATGATTAAAAAAACCTTAAAATTCACTCTAAAATTAAGTTTCAAAATTTAAATTTTGGCTGCAACTGATAAACCAATAAACAAACGATAGGTGGTAATTTTACCCGGTTACTCCTAACCACCTTTTCACTCCTCACATACCTCTCGCTTAACGAGAGAGCTCATAGTCTTTTTTATTCTTCCTTAATCTCTAAAAAAATCTAGAATCTCTTATATCATAGAACATATCTTTTATCATAGAACAGACAGAGTGGCTAGTTAGTGTTGACAAAAGGATGGCTTATACCTACATTATGTGTCTAGAGTGTCCACATAGCAAGGACCTATAGTTGTACTTGCTCTCTTCCTTCTCTATGGAGATACTATTGTACTTCTCTAAGGAGTAGCATTTATAAATATTGGACATAATAGCATATTTATAATTATTTTAATTTTTAAATAGTACATATATATTCTTTTGCGGGGATAAATAGTACTTTCCCGTTCCAAAATATAATAACTTATGGAGTTGGCCACGTGTATCAAGGAAGTAGGTGAAATTAAATAGGAATGTTTGTTGTTGGTTGAGAAGACTTATGTGAGAAATTAAATAGAAGATGATTGTCATTGGTTAGGATGAAGGATTAGGTGAAGTTGCTATATTATAGGGCAAATTTTGAATGCTACTCTCTTATCTCAACGAATCAGAATCATCTCTCATCTAATTTTCCTATATAATTCCTCTTCTCAACCACTACTCCCTTATCTCAACTAATATCTAATTTTCCTACGTACTTTCTCTTCTCAACCAATCATAAACTTCTCTGTTTGATCTATTTTCTTAATATATGTGTCTAACTCAAGTTGTTATATTTTATGACGTAAAGAGTAGCCTATATACTGTGTGTTTTAGTATATCCTATTTAAGTTATCATACATTCAGGATATAGAGGAAGAAAAAGAAAGAAAAAGGATCACCTAACTATGTTGACGATATGTGGCCAAATCGACAGCTCCGTCTTAGGGACCATTCGAAACAGCTCAAGTTGATCATAAAACAAGAGAGTTATTAGTATATAATTAATTGAGTATTAACTATTACAAATTAAAAAATAGATTTATTTAATTTTTTAAAATAATTTTTATATAATTTTTTTAAAAGATATACTATTTAGTAATTTAAAAAGCGTGATTGTAAAAATATCTTGAAGAAGCTCAAGACACAACCCAACGGTGCCTACTCGATGCAAAGAGCCAAAGATGGGAATTAAGAGGAGAAAAGTTTCGAAATCTACTCGTACTAATTTCCAGTATTCGCAAGGGCGCAAATGCAAAACAAACCGAATCGCAGTATCGCACCGAAGTGGCGAAGTCCATCCAGCAACGCGACCGAATTCCTTCACCGCCACCAAGAAAAAGTCCACTTCCTCTTTCCTTCCAACCCCCGCGTCGCCCGATTCCGGCCGCCGCTGAGCTCGCCGGAGAAGCGGCACTCGCCGAGAAGGGGCCATCCACCATGGGGCCGCCTCAACCGGCCAGGGGGGGCGGCATCGACATCGAGGCGTGTGCGCGGCCGATCGCCGTCGACCACCGTATCAAGCTCCCCTACTACTTCCGCATCGCGGGCAACCTCCTCCGCCAGGTCAGGCCCTAACCTTCCCCGTTGTTCTGGCGCAGGGGGAATCCCTCCCGGAACGCCGGATCTCTCCTTCTGTTGATAGAAGCGCTGCCTACTTTGGTAGTTCAATCGCGCGATTGGCGGTAGTGCTGTTTGGTTAGGCTATCGGATTGGATGAATTGGGGATTGTTTTGTTACGCTATTAGCGTGGATTCTTTTGGTTTCTATACCAAATTGTGCTAATGTTGGGTGCTTTGATGTGGTTTCGCAGGCTAAGATATATCGAGACGAGAAGAACCTCGTGGACCTGTATGTCATCCTCCTGAGATACTCGAGGTGGGTTGGTCGCTGATTTTATCTTGATATTTTTGTTCTTAGTGTCGAGTTCCGGTGTCACACCTAACATATGTATGGCTGCAGCTTGATTTGCGAGACAATTCCGAAGCATCGTGACTATCCTGCATTCAAGTTGCGAGAAGTGGACTTCTTCAGGCTTGCTCCGCATGACCAATCTGTAATTCCTCTCGCTTTACTAATGTCTACATATGGTTTTAAGTTGTGTCTTGGATCCCAGTTGATTGTTTTGGATTTTGGATAACAACGCCTTTTTCTCTATCGGCTGTCTCTAAGCAACTGTGGTTTTGTTGTAGAAACTCATTGAAGTGCTCAGTGAGCTTGAGTCACTGAAGCCAGTTGTGCAGCGGCAAATCGCTGAGCATAACAAAGCAAGAGGAGGTGCCATCGAATCAAATAGTACAAATGGAACCTTTGCAGTAAATAATATATCAGGGCAGCATATGGCAACCCCATATACATATCAGGTATATATACATATTCTTAGGTGCCTGTTCTGGTTATTTTCTCTCATTACTGTCAATCAGTCAGCTTCTCAAGTGCTTGTTCTGGTTTACTTTCTTATTCTTTTCTTATTCAGCCATTTGTAGGAAGTAATAATGGATCATTGCAAAGATTCGTCCCTGGTGGGAATCATCAAGCGGCACCATTAATGAGTACTCAACCTGATAGACTGACCCGCAAACAGTATGTGTATATCTATGTGTATGATTTAGGTGTTTCATTTGCCTTAAATAAACAGTAGACATTTATTAATTTTCGTATTGATACTGCGGGCTATTAATTAAGGAAAGGGAACTCAGTTGACATGTTTATTGGCTTACCTAAAACATCGCAGAACTTGATTAACTCAATTTGGTAAGATTTGAGACCGAAGTTTTGCTTATGGGGAACAGACCATTCATGTGCCGTAAATTAATATTGAGTGTGCAGGAATATCACCATTTTTTTTAATGAAAACAACATATTTCTTAGGAATATGTTGGTTCTCATCCACCCCAAACATGCTCATAGCTCATAATGTGCAACAGGTCACAGGTCTAATTCTTCAGTCAGGAGATTTTCGGAAATCAAGCTCTAGTTGTATACTGCAATTTTTTATGAAAAGAACATAGCTTTTCTTGCATGAATCAGCTGTATTTATCAATTGATTTTTTCGATGAGCTACAATTGTATAACAGTATAAGTCGATGAGCATATGCTCTACACTGCGTCATGGGTATTTGGTAATCATTGATTCTGTGCATGCCATAGTTGTATAATGTAAATCTGTGAAACATCATTATATGGCAAGAGGAAATATTGGAGAAGGCCAGTTGGTTTGCAGAATCAGTTAAACTTATTCAACTTATGGTTATTGGAAGAGTCATAACAAGAATGTTAATTTTATTTGCATGCTTTTGATCAAGTGTTTTCTTTGTTCCTATTTGACTTTCTTATCAATGTGTTTTCTGGAAAAACAGACATATTGGTAGCCATTTGCATTAGTAAAATAAAACCTTATCATTTGCTGGCTATTTTAAACAGACTTGTAAATCTTCCTTTCCCTAAAGAAGAAACATTAGCTAGACACTCTATATTGGGACCTAATGGGCTTCACGGGCAATGGACTGGGCCTGTTACTGCAATCAAGGTATGGTTATTTTCCTCTCATTTTCTGAATGTGTTTGCTTGAATATTTAACCATAGAGAAGACTGCCGTAGTCTTATTGATTTCCTTAATGCTTGTTGCAGGTTCAGTATCCAAGCAATCTTGATCTAATAAAAAGTGATGTCTCTAGGTGAGAATTTAGATGCTTACAACTTAATATCTCTATAGTGATTTTTTTCTTCTTCCAAACCTTGTGTTGAACTTCTTTCAAATTGGAAAAGTTTCTCTTCTTATAAATTATCTTCATTGCTTACCAGCTTCATAAGCCTCATTTGAAATCCAGCGATTCTTGGAACTTCTGTAAGAATTGAATTGCTTCTAACAAATTTCTATGCAACTACAAAGATCCAGTAAAACAGAAGTTACATAAAACTGTAAAGAACAACCATACCAAAAGAAAAAGTAAAACAAATTGACTCTTCAGAAATGTCTCCTCTAGGAGTTTTATTAACTTCTTTTTTTTGTTTTTATTTGTGGAATTCATCTCTCTTTTTGATGATTGTATGATATTTATATTTTTTAATTCTAAATAATTACGTTATCTCTTTGACAGAACTTCTGTTGACCGCATTGGTACCCCAGAATATTTTTCTCAGTTATTTTCAAATAACCCTACCGTTTTTTTAGTAGGGACCAGGTTATTTTTATAATCCAACTTTCTAAAGTTTGTCAACAGTTAATTCAGCAATTTATGAGTATATTCGTGCCTGGTAACACAAATTCTGCTGATAAATTCACATCTGCAATAATTTTAGATCGACCTGATTTCGTAGTTACTATTAGTATACTGTAAGAAAAATTAATGGTCATCGTTCAATTCCAGAGGCTTTGCGAGGTGAAATAATGCCTTGTATTTTAAATAGAGCAATAATTGTTTTCAGGCATTTGTCAGTTACACAAAAGCTTAAAGCATTTTTTTGAAATAATTTTAGTGATGACGTGCTACATACCAATAGAACCACCTGACAAAAATGTCGATTGGCTCTACTAAATAGATATATTTTGAAAGAAAGGACAACATCCCAATTTGAAAGTAGAAGTGCTTATTCACATCGTTGCAATAGTAGGGATTGTATCTGGACATTAATCATATTTGTATGGCAACTAGTTCATGCTCATCTGCTGATAGCTTGATGTTTCTTATCATGTGACATTACCACTCTTTTGCTTATGCAGTTTATTGCCATCTGTCTTGAACCAAGATGGTCAGAATGGTCCCAGTACAATATCCACAGATAGCACTCAAATTGAGAACGATGATATGAAATCTGTTCTGTCTCTTGATGATGGTCGATGGTCTAAGCCAGCAGAAGAATGCACCCCTGTACCTTCTGCTAGTCTGGAAGAAGAATTGTCCCAATTGAATATCAAACAGCCTTCACCTCCTCCAGTCTTGGCAGAGTTAGAGCACAGGCCAATTGCTCCATCGGAAGTTGCTGATCCAACACCAGGACTTGCTATCTCAGAAACTGGGCGTTATCAGAACTTACATGTTGTAAGTTGAGATTTGCACAATCCTTTGAAAGTCGTTACTATAATATTGTTCTGGACCTACAGCTTTACACTAAGCTCTTGAGTACTGCTCTTATATCTGCATTTTATTTGCATGTGATGTATTACTGTTGACCTAATTTCGCTGATGATTTCAATGTTACTTTCTTGTTAGCCGGTAAGGCTGATGGAGTGTTTTCTAAGGGTTGCTGAGGCAAACACTAAGAGAAGTTTAGAAACATGTGGGGTTCTTGCTGGTACCCTGGTATGTACATTTCCCAATGAAAATAAGAACAGTGATTTGACTGGACTTCTTAACTGGACTACTTACATTTTATTATATTTTTGTGTAGAAAAAGAGAACCTTTTATGTGACTGCCTTAATAATTCCAAAGCAGAAATCTACATCTGATTCAGTAAGTTGTAAATATTTTATGCTACAATCTTGGTTGACATATTTGTTCCATGCTTCATAGTTTGAGTTATACATGTTACTGAATAAGTACATAAATTATGGCACTTAAAGAGATTACTGAGTTACATGGCATTCTTTATTTTACAGTGCGAAGCGACAAATGAAGATGAATTATTTGATGTTCAGGACAAGGGCTCGCTTTTCACTCTTGGTTGGATTCACGTAAGTCTGGTTTAATGAAATTTTGATACCATAGATGCTTTTTGTTGTTTGCTCAACAGCTCAAGTCAATAGGGTACATCTACTGTATTACACCTGAAAATGGTACCTGCATTTATTTTTCTATATTTGAAAAATATATAAGGATCATCAGTGAAGATGAACATCTTTACATTAGTAATCCAACTTGATAACTTTAACAAAATTATTGAAGATGAGCTTCTTCTCTGCCATGTAAAAGAGCCTAACCTCTTCTAAAACACTGGGAATGATTTAGAAAGGTGGACAATGTAATATTAAATTCTTCAGCTGGCATGCCAATGGGTGTTTTTTGAAGCTTGTTGGTAGAGTACTCGATTGCCTATATTCGAGAAGGGCACTGTTGGTACATGCCTAAGGTTGTCATTCCTGTTATCAGGCTGGGGTTTTCTGCCTCTAGTAGCAGTGCTGTATTCAGCACTTTCTATCTTCTTTTGCTAAATTTACAGTACGGACAAATTCGACCTTGAAATTCGACTGATGTCCACAGCATTACATGTACTAGTACTATATTATTAAATATCAGAAAATTCTGGCCAAAATATCTTTCATTTTTTCATGCACAAATAGGGCAGTTCTATGCTTGTATCAATATTTATGAGTGGTTTCAGGAGATACAGCTGAATAACGCATCTTATGCAGTGTTTTTTGTTTTCTTTGATTAAAACAACTGTTGCTATATTTTGTTGGGCCTGCTTTCTTGCGTTAAAAGAAACTATTTCTTCTGGCATCACTTTTCTGTTCTTTTTCCAGACACATCCAACACAGTCCTGCTTCCTGTCTTCCATTGATCTGCATAATCATTATTCTTATCAGGTAATGTTTGTCAGATTGGATTTCACATACCATTACCACTTGGTGTCACAATTTCTATTGTAGTAATTTATGTTTTGTCTTGCATACACTTTATAGTGTTATTTATCTTATAACTCTTTTCTTTTTTTCTTGAATACGCATAGAGCTGCGTATCTTTTCATTAAGAGATATTATAACTGTTTTCTTATTGACTTCATTGAGGAAAACACCAAATAAATGCATGTCCTAGAGTTATTGTCAAGATGTTGACGTTATTATCATGTTGTTGTCCAGTAGTGAAATTATAAATGTTTGCAATGCATGGATCACCCTTTCTGGCGTCTAGACCAGTGGGTGAAAAAGAATTTGTTCATGACGTGTGATTCTCGTGGCACATTTTTGTGCTATCTGTTGATTTTATTCAGAATATTATTGCATACCCAATCATGGTTAGACTCAATATGATATGATGGTTTCATTTCTATATATTCTTGTGTTCAATTAATTACTAGTGTGGCATGTGCCCTGCTAATTTGCTTAGTATGTACTGGCTGGTAAACTGAACGATGTTGTTTCTGTGAGTTTTCTGCCTGAAATCATTTCACGGAAAAACCCACTAGTTTCTATTTGTTCATGTGTTTGCCAATTGTTCCTTTATACCAACAGGTGATGTTACCTGAAGCAATTGCAATAGTTATGGCACCTACTGACACAAGCAGGTATGTGATTTGCTCTGTTAACATTTACTTGTATGTTTGGTTGCCAGTTTTACAGTCAATTCTTTTACCTCACTATTCACTAATTGTAGATTTGCATCTGTGGATGCTAATTTTGAAGTATTTATAGTTTTTATCATTGCAACTCAGGTCAAATTTTGCAATCTGTTGCTTCTGTGACAACTGACAAAGTAGTTCAGCTTCATGCTTTACTGCTGAATTATTTGCAAACATTCCTCGATAACATAGGAAAGTCTTGTTTTACATCCTCTACCAGTACATTTTAAAGTTCACTTACTGCAGTTTCTATTTACCCAATAGGTTTGATGAATTTTTTTGAACCCGAATTAATAGCATCCATAGTGTATTGTTGTCTGCTTGCTAGTTTGTAATAGCCTGCCTATGTTAATTATGGACTGTGCATTACAAGATCATGTGATCTTGAATATATGTTTTGCTTGAACAGAAAACATGGTATATTTCATCTCACTGATCCTGGTGGTATGGGTGTAATCCATGATTGCCCGGAGAGAGGATTCCATCCGCATAAGGCGCCTCCAGATGGCTCACCAATTTATGAGCATTGCTCCCATGTGTATATGAACCCCGATGTAAAGTTTGATGTGATTGACCTTCGATAATGGTGAGAAATCTCAACTTCATTTGCGAAAACTTGGACTGGCAGCTGAACAAGTTGCTGCCTTTATTTTTTTAACTGTGCTGAAGAATCTCGAATACCGATGTAAGTGATTGTACATAGCTATTGCATGTATAGAGTTTTATTGAAGTGAAGATCTCCAGTATCTCAGGGGAATTTATGAATTTATTGTATTTCATTATACTCTCTTACCTCTCAAGATATACGCTTGTAAGACAAGGTGGAAATGTTCAATCTCATTTTATGCCAAGTCAATTGTTATATCATTTGAATACTAGATTAGTTTAGCACTATCTTTTATTACTTATATTTGGTTTATTTTGAGATGATTATTTTTTAAGGTGTTTAAAGTATTGTCTACAACATGATCATCTTCTAATGATGGTGGCTTTGGTACTAATTTCCCATTTCCTCAGCCGGCCGGTACAAATCCGTAGGTCGGATTGATGCTTACTTCCTTGTCCGGGTTTATGATTGTCCAAATATGCTACTAGACGAAAACCTCATGCGTCGCTGAAAAAAAAATTACGGGACTAAATGAAAAAAATCACGGATTTGCCTCGTTACCAAATGAGTTTTACTTCATGTGCTTGATGCAGTTTGCACCTTCAATCAATTATCCAAATGCTATAATAAATACTCCCTCCGTTTATAAATATAAGTATCTTTGAACATTGACACGGTCTTCAATAGGTTTGACCAATAATATTTATAAAGATAAATTATTTTAAATAGAAGAGTTATATATTATGATAGATTGTTTCACGATAAATATAACATTATTCTTATGTCGCCAATCTTTATGATTTTTTTGCTATTAATAGTTAAAGTTTAAAAAGTTTGACTTACCACTGTTCTAAAGTACTTATATTTATAGGTAGAGGAAGTAATTAAGATGCATGTTAGCTTTATAAGAGAAGAGAGAGAATTCTTTGGAGTTAGGGGAAGTGGGGGTGGTGGTGGGGGAGGGGGGGGGGGGTCCTATGGCAAATTATGAAGCTCAAGAAATCACGCTTGGCAGTTTCACTGCTACTCCAACTATCCAAATGCCTAAGGTTGAATTGAGATCCGCTATTTTCAATTCGGGATTCCAGAGGATCAGAAACTGTCGTTGTATCATTGTCTTTACAACCAAGTTAGAGATGTTTATACTATTTGTACTAGATTACTACCGTGTGCTATTCTTAGCCATTTGTCATCTATTTAACTTTTTTATATTAATTCTCTTTGTGTAGTAAAATAATTAGTTTACTCTTCGTACACCATTGTCTTCACTTATAACATCATTGTCTCTAAGTTCTTTGTTTTTATTATTTTCTTTGACCCGTAGCAAGGCGCGAGGTATCATTTAGTTATATAGAAATGCTAGAATCCAAGCGGCAACAGACAAGTGCTACATATGTTGCATGCATTCCTGCTCTATTGGAATCAGTGCATGTAGTGGTCATTCCCATTTCTCGGACCGATGGCCGTGCGGATATGTGAATTGTTAGCATGCAACACCCATAATTCCCTATATCTATACTACCTAGTTATTTCATTTCACACCTCTAACCATCTAGTGGCATGTGAGGAGAGCCCTACCGTCTAGACAAATATGATTGTACATATATCACACCACATATATGTGCAATGTAAGATGAAGGGTGACTTAATACTCCTACCATAGTGCTTGCAAGTTGCAACTCGCATGTATGTTTATGATCCTAATAACAAAACAACATACACACCCGAAAATCCTCAAAAAAAAAAAAGGGAAACTACATCATGTCATACCGTCCCGAAGCGGTATAGATTATGATCCCAACCCGACGCATGGGCGAAGTAGCAAAATCACTTGTGAGGCCACAACTCTGCCCTCTAACATGCACCTCCATCTCGACGTATGCTCACATGGGCTTGATACAATTTTAATTTGAAGGTATCATGATACTTGAGGTATTTGGAGACATCATTGATGTATTGCATACCTCAAGTTCCATGGTACTCCATGGAGGTGTCACATGTATTATTGGTATTTCATGGAGGTACCATGGGTATCACCGTCGTCCTACGAAAGTATCATTGTATATTGTTGCTACAGTATGATACCTTGAGGTATCATGATAGCTCTATGATACATCAAGGTATCATGATACTTGCTTGATGTTCCGAGGTATTATGAAGATATGATGAATGTATTTCGATGCTATCTTATCTTTTAGAACAATATTATAGAGGTAACACTTACGTTTCTTGGAGGTATAATGTGTATCGCCAATGTTAAATTTTGACGGTGCTTCTACAATGTTACCTTGAGGTATCTTGGTACACAATAAGTATCATTGATTATCATCAGTATTTTGAAGTAACATGAGTATAATGAGCATTGTTGGTGCTTTTATGAAGGTATCATGAGTACAATTGATGTTATTTTTATGAGGAAATTCCTTGAATGCCCCTGAAATTTTAGCCAATCCCTTCTATGCCCCTGAGTTTTTCCTCACTCTCTTGTATACCCCCGAGTTTTGGTTTTGATTCCCTCCATACCCTCTCTATTAGTTGACCGTTTAATGTGCATAAAAAAGTCGGGTTTACCCTTCGACATGTAAGAAATGTATAAATTTATGGAATCTAGCATTGGAGATATAGTAATTTGTTTCGTGACTACAATATTTGTAAGTTTGTTGTATGAGGAAGTATTATATGTAAAAAATTTAATATATATTAAAAAGTATGTGTAGTATTTTTTTAAATGGTAAACATAATAGTTAGTCTTGCATAACATTTCTTCTACATAATATATACTGTAGGTGGCAAATCTGTTGTACTACCATGACAAAAATATGCTACACATATTATTTTTAATTTAAAAAAATTAAATATTAGCCTTTTCTGTTATTATCTAAAAATAAAATTTTTCATGAGTAATATCTTGCACAACAAACTAATAAATATAATAGTCTCACATAACAAACTTCTACGCTTCCAACAATATACTCTACAAACTTTTATGTTTCTTCTATGTCTAAGGGCAAAATGGACGTTTTTATAGAAACTAAGCGGTCAACGAACGGAAACAATATAGAAGGGATCAAAACAAAAATTCGGGGGTACACAAGGGAGCGAGCAGAACACAGAGGCATAGAAGGGATTGACTGAAATTTTAGGGGCGTATAGGAAATTTTCTCTATTTTTATAGATATATTATAGATATAGCAGCTGTTACATTAAGGTATTATGGTGTTAACGCCAAAATTTGGTAAGGCCCTGTATCAAATTCGGTTAAAGGAGGGATTACAGTCAACAGACGAAGAAAAGACCGAAATCGGGAAGGAGCCGTGAAGACTGTTACTTGGCAGTTATTTACTGTACCTATTAATTAGGCAGGTGTTTATCTTTAGGAAATCTGACCTCGTGTCCGGTCAGGATTAGCTAGCGTTTTGTGTTTTGGATAGGAAATCATGTATCGTGTCCTATAAGGACTCATGTAACTTGGGGTATAAATACGTACGCCCGGGTACCTTGTAAATCATCAATCACTCGATCAATACAAAAATTCGGCGCATCACCACCCTTTCGACGGGACTTTGCTTCTCGAGCTGGGCTGCATCGGTTAAGTTCGACCCCCAGCGAGAGGTAAGTCTCGTCACCCCTTACCTAGGTATATCTATTTTACCTATGGCTGCATCAGTTCGGTTTGATCTCATAGGTTGATTAGGTATATCACATCACGTGTGCTTAAATTGTATCGGTTTACTGGGTATAACTTATCGACAGTTTGTGCTGCATCGGTTAGGTCCGACCTACTAAGCTGCCCCGATAAGTTATTCCTGCTAGGTCGATACTTTTTGTGCAAACGTTCTATCGGAGCGTATAGCCGATAGGTTATCTTGTTTCACATCACAATCGCATTAGATTTATCGGCTTGTCGAGGTCTACTATTGTTATCAGCCTGTGCTGCAACGGTTAGGTCCGATCTACTAGGCTGGTGACAATAATCCTTCTTAGTAAGCCGATGAGTGTTTATGCGAAGTATTATCAGAGCGACTAGCTGATAAGTTATCATCACATCACGATCGTATCAGATCTATCGGGCTACTGAGGTCTTGTTATCATCATCAGTCTGTGCTGCAACGGTTAGGTCCAATCTACTAGACCGATGATAATAGCTTTATTCTTAGTGAGCCGATGGGTTTTATACGATGTTTTATCGGAGTGCTTAGCCGGTAAGTTATTTTTTGCACCTAGCCGATTGTATTACTTGCTGCATATCATTGGCTACATCATCATTGTGATCGGCCGAGGGTTAGCCGATCAGCTTACATCACCGATGCGGTCACGAGTACCCGGGCACGAAGACAGGCGAGGACCCGAGCATGAGTTCAGGTGAGGACCCGGGTAATACGAGCCCAGACAACGAACGAAGACCCCGGGAGCCGATATAAACAAGGACCCGGGCACGGGCAAACTTTCACGGCAACAGTAACACTAATCTATGATCGGCTAGGATTTATTTGATTATGCATTCTGCTTGTTTATCTTATTAAGTCTATAGCCGGTTTTTGAATATCCCTTCGATGATCGGCTAGCGCGATACTTGTTTATTATTTTGTTATTATTCCTGCCGTCATCGGCTTCTAGTTGATGTATAAGTGCTACAGTGTGTATCGGCCATCGGCCGATGAGACGAGTCCAGATCGGCTTACAGCCGATTGGCTCCTGAATTTAACATTTTTCTTTCCTTGTCAATTGCAGGGTCAAATTGACTGGCACGCCTACGAACCTCAACATTTTAGGACCTGCACTGGAGTAAAGCAAATCTCCCAGGCCTTCGCGTGTCACCCAGACGCCGGACGGCCCCTGGCGGGTTTTCGGCGTCAACATATGGGTACTTCCAGTGTTTCTATTTCACGAAGGTATTATATCAAGTATTATGGGCGTATGATGGAAGTATCATTAAGTATCATCGATGTATCATGAATAGCAACATGTATCAACATTATTTCATTTAGTTTTAATGATTATCATCAATGTTTTATAGTGACGTCATGGAGCTATTAATTGAGATTTTACAAAGATATATGTATCATTAGGTATCATGAAAGAACCACAAGTATTCTCAATATACCATTAAGATTTCATACAGTTCAAACCGTTCAGAGTTAAATTATAAAAAAGTTTAGCTCTTAAGTAGTACTCTAAAAACTTTTACCAATAGAAAAAAAAATGAATGAGAAAAAACTTAAAAGACCAACTCTAGGCTCCTAGCCATGTGTACTGCTCGGTGGGTCTACAAGATTCGACGCCTGCACCTGCCAACCCCAACCACTAGACCCATGTTGATGAGGACATCAACACCATCGATACGTCCACACCTACGCATGGAGAAGGTCAACAAGGAAAGGAAGGAGATCAATAAGGAAAAGGATTCGCGCAGGCTAGAATCGGACTATACGACAGCGCCAACTTGTGACGGCCGCCACGACTTCATACGAACTCCGATTTGGTAGTTCTAGTACTTCACGGAAAGCTTATCAAGTCTACTTTCTAACGGATCTGGATTTATGCTCATATTTACTCGGAATTGTCCGCAATCGTCATTTTAGGGACGATAGGTTTCTGTTTAAGGTGCTGTGTCACCGTTTTTGGGCCGAAGGCCCATGTATCAAGTTGGGTCCATTAAGGACGTGTCCTAGGGTTGGAGAATGACCCCAACACCCCTGTGGTCATCCTCTCATCCTATTAATACCCTTAGAGCCGCCATAAATAGATTAGGTTTTGTTAGATTAAAGTTAGAGTCACTACTTTACCATGTAATCCCGTGATCGGTTAGATCGTCGGTTTGCTCGTCTTCGGAACCCCACCGTTTGTTCTCTTTGAGTTAAACCTTCATCTTTTATTCGTAAATTGAGTTGCTTGTTCATCTTATTCTTGCTAGTTCTCGATTGCTTACAAGAACAATTACCCTCGTGGTTGGACTGATCATGCATTCGCCGAGATTGCGAATAGTCTCTGGAGTTGGTGTAACGATTGCTAAGGTGCAATGTTCCTAGACGGTTGTAGTCGGATCACTAACGTCGTTCCATCCAATCGACTTATCCTCTCATCGAAAGATCGGGATACCCACGTCCACATCACATGTAGTCCAAGGTGGATGGCTCATGTAGAAAGCCGCCGTGTGCGTGGTGGGCCTAGCACGGGGCAAGGCACACGGCCTGCCACACAATGTGTGTCTATATTCTAGCCAAGCCGAATACACTACATGGGTTGATGGGCATCATTAACTATACCATGCTAGCATGGTATGACATGAGCTCATTTTTTTAGAAAAAAACACTAGGCATTGACGACACATGCATCGGAATACCGGATAACAATGTGTTTGTACCATGCATGCATGACCTTATCAACGCATGTGGAAGAGTTCTAGCTAGTGAGGTCTAAAAATCGATTGCCGGTGGGGCTATACCAATGTTGTCCGTCATAGGGTGGGAGACCCCTTCACTAGTGTGCAAAGCTGGATCCTTCTCAGCTAAGGAAAGAAAAGCCGTGATAGAGAACAATAGCGCGCCCACATGGCTGAAGCTTTTGCTCGGTCCCATGGTCTACAGTGACATGAAGGACATTGACAACTCCTGTGCTCTAGTGATCGCATTGCCTGAGTGGTTGCTAGTGCTAGTGTTGCAACACGCCGTGGATGTGTTGGGTGCACTCTCTGGATCGATGGCCCAACCGCCAACTATGTATTCCAACGATAACACGGTTGCTTCGCCTTTTTTGGCCTTGGCAAGCAGTGTGCTAGGTGACCATGGCAACGTAGGAGCTTTCATGGCAGCTAGTGTGTTGTTCACCTATGATCCGAGTGGTTCGATACCTGTCCTTGTCCCGGTAACTTGTGATGGTAATGGTATCATTCTACATGCTTGAACTTTCTTGCATTTTTAGGATCACCAGGCTCGTTGCACCTCTAGCACCATCACTAGTCCTCCTTGGCTTGTCAACCACCTCGTTCCACATGACATCGCAACAACACATCTACATCGAGATCTAGCAGCGATGGATATGACCCACCTGACAACAATGGCAATGGTGCAAACGACGGTAATGATGACAACAGTATTGGTGCAGTAAGAGCAAACGATAACTTTCTCACAAATCCATCTTATCCTTGGACTACCAACTAGGTGGCCACACATCACTTACTTGCTGAGCTTCGTCTTTGTGGCATCACTACCCCTTAAGGTGAGGCTCAGTGGAGACATTGTGACACACGCAAGAGGATTGTCTATAATATTTGGGGTATGTTTTAAAAGGTGTCCGAGTAGTCCCTCCTAAACTACATGGGCATGAATGAGCATGCGTTACCAAGATGGATGAACCCTATTGTACCAAATTGCAATGACTATGGCCAAAAGAACATGTGTCCAGCACTCATGGTTGAGAAGAAGCATATCAACTAGTTGTTCCTACTACTTGGGGAGACATTAGGTTTGTGCACGCTTGATCAACTCAAGTATTTTCATGCGAACACCAACCAACATCACCTTCGCTAAGGATATGGTGTTATTTTATACATATAAAGAGCTATGTAACCAGCTTGTTGCTAAGCTAATCGTGCCTTTTGAAAGAAAGGCAGAACATGAATTGGTGATGATGCGTTACTATTGTGGGTTGTTTGTTAGGGATGTAACCATGCATCAATGTGGTTGTTACATTGGTTTATTTAGTCTTTGTGTTGGAGTCTCTATCTCTATGTGCACGTCAGGATTTACTTTTCTTAGGTTTATAGTTCATGCTTTTCTTGTGTTCAAGTTTATAGCTTAATGTTTCGATTCCAATGTGGGTGTAGTAAACTTGTTATATCATGACATTTTATTTTAATGTGAAAAAAGATTAAGCATTGTGCCACTTCAACACAATTTAATTAAAAATAACAACTATATACTTCTTATATTTCAAAGTTTAATACAAATGAAATTGCCTCATTGCAAGTTTGATATATAAACGTCTTTACCAAAGCTTAAATTAAATAGGTTACAAGGCTAACAATTGCTGAGCAATAATCTTCCGTCGGTTATAGACTTCTCGGATGCCTTGTTTTCATTGGTGTCTAACCGCACTCATTGCTCCGTTCGTCTATTGCCTATCAGTTGTGGGAAAGGAGCATTCGAGGGATGGCATGCAAGATTAGACCATATTGATGGTTGGCTGGTTGAAAAAAACATATGGTCGTTAGTGAGGGGAAGCATGCAAATAATCACAGATGAACAAAATCAAATGAATGGCTTAGATATTTGTGCTGATGTGGTTGAACCATAGAGTAGGAAAATAGCATTAATGATATTAAATGGGGAGCAATTATATAGATGTAAAGGATATGATAAATAAGGACACGGGTATTATTGTCCATATGCAATCCTTTATGTATCTAAAATGGCATGTCTTTTGTGAGAGTTCGAGTGGCAGTTAGCAGAAGAAACTTGAGAGGGGAGAGAAATTAGGTTTGAACTTTAGAGAGATAACGTAAGTACATGTAGAATGGTTGTGGGGGAGTAGGAGCAGTTGTGAGGGGAGCGCAGTTGGGTTTGAACTTTGGAGGAATCACTTAAGAGCATGTACAATGGCTGATAATTGAGACGACCATCATTTGTATAAGTTTTTAGTTGAGTAAAGACAACTTAAAATATGATGTGTAGGACAAACATGCACAAGAACCAATATAATATTAAGTACTAAAATACTCTCTACTTTTGATTCTTTTTATTGCCGAACCATCTTTTAAGTGTAGTGGTATGGTCAAACCATCTTTTAAGAGCTAGTATAGTACTAAGTATTAAAATACTCTCTACTTTTGACTCTTTGAAGAGAAAACACTTTTCTCTTATTTATATTTGCAAAACCACTATGTGATACTATTATAAGACAACTCCATCAATAGATTTTGTACTTATTCTATGGGGATACTTTCCAAACCTTAGTGTTCGAGCTTTTCTCTTCCACACTTTACATGTGTTATAGGCATTTCCAAGAAATAGCCTATATTTTGTTTTCCAATTTTTTAAGGTTAATTGCGCCATAAATATAAAAATTATTTATAAATTACATTAGGCCCCAAAATATAAAACGTGAAAACAAAGAGTATTTAGTTTCCTGATGGTCTCCTCCTGTATCTTCCTGAAGAACACTTTTATCATATTCTTTGTTTTCATGTTTGGAGGAGACCATCATATTCTTTGTTTCCTGATGGTCCCAAAATATGATTGCTATGAAGTTGTTGCTCCACCACTTGGAGATATTTGTCCGGTGTAGAAGTGCAAAACTCTAGAAGCAACCATATTTATATGTATCGGGAACAAATGCTATGACCAACTCTTTGGGGGTGCATTTGCATTCTTGGCAGTGGCTATAACCACAAAAAGAACTACATTTAGTGCTAGTTCTAGTAATTGCGGATGTAAATTAGACGATTTCATTAGACTATTAAGATATTTGAGGAATCAAAAGGCAGCCCTTTCTTAGTTCCTAAGTCCAACTTGGAATATGGAATGTTAGTACACAACTCATGCTTAAGCTCAACCAGGTTGTCCTTGGCCCGCTGGCTGCTATGTGTGGCAGGCACTTGCCTAAGACCAGCTAGGCATCTCGCGTCACATGCGGGAAAAGGTGGTGCAGGCGTCTCTCGCGCAGGAGGAAGAGCATGCCTACTAGCACATCGCGCATGGCACCATGACAACGGTAATACCATGCTCTAGTTTGCTAAAAAATCAGACACTGACGATGCATGCACCAAATAACCACGTGATTGTACCATGCATGCATGTCTTATCCATGTGTGTGAAAGAATTCTAGCTAGCTAGGTCCAAAGATTGACCGCCGGAGGAAGGGCTGCCCTTGCTCTGCCCGTCGTCATGGGGAATTGGGGAGGGAGATGGCTTCGGCAATGCTCAGAGCTAGGTCCTCATCAGGGAAGAAAAGGAAACTCAGCATGGAGGACAGTGGTGAGGATAGCGTGTTCTCATGGTTGAAGTTGCCGCTTGATCCTATGATCTACAACAATGCAACGGATGTCAACACGTCTTGTACTCCAATGATGACGTGGCCAAAGAAGCGACTGCCAACAACGATGGTACAACACGACATGTTGTGCTAGATTCCATCGATGACACAGTGACTTTGGCTTTTGTGGCCTTAATAACTATTGTTCTTGATAGGCGTGTCAACATAGGTGCTTTCATGGCAGCTGTCGTGTTGTTCACCCATGATGTGAGCAGTTTGACCCCTGTCCTTTTCCTAGTAGCTTGTGATGGCAATGGTGCTTTCCTAGTAGCCCCAAGTTTTAACTTTCTTACACCATCAGTGTCACCAGGCTCGTTGTACCTCCAGCATTATCATCAATCCTTCTCAGTGCATCAACCACTACATTCCATCCGACAGTGTAGCAGCATGTCCACAATGAGGTTTAGTGGCAGCAGGCATGATGCACCTGGCGACATTAGCATTGGTGCAAATGCCGGCAATGACGACAATGACATTGGTGCAACAAGAGTAAATGATATATTCTCACAAATCCACCTTATTCATGAGCTACCAAGTGACCATAAATCACTATCTTGCTGAGCTGTAACAGCCTGCTCTCCAGAACCGCGCAGCCCAGCCCATCCGATGGGCGGGCCCACTTACACATAGCACCCTGCTTACACTTTCGTCCTCGCTTCGTGTAAAAGGGTTAACCCGGAAGTGCTATGGTTGGAGGGACAAGGCCTTATAAGTTGGTTCAACTCTTGCTCAACTAGCAAGGTGGTACTAATCAAGTGCACACAACACTCATGGGCTATATGGGCCATATCCTAATTGGGCCAGGATGTCACACCCCCAAAGGACTGGGGGGGAACCAAAGGACTTGGCGTCCCCCCAGTCCAACTTACCCGTATAGCCACACAGGCATATAGGCAAATGTCTAGGAACGCGCCCCCTCTTAGCGCACGTCCGTACGTCCAGTGCCGGCGCCATATGCCATGCCATGTGCTTTACATAGAGCCCACATGCGTCATGCGCCATATGCCCGCATACTTCTGATACCATTTGTAACAGCCTGCCCTCCAGAACCGCGCAGCCCAGCCCATCCGACGGGCGGGCCCACTTATACATAGCACCCTACTTACACTTTCGTCCTCGCTTCGTGTAAAAGAGTTAACCCGGAAGTGCTATGGTTGGAGGGACAAGGCCTTATAAGTTGGTTCAACTCTTGCTCAACTAGCAAGGTGGTACTAATTAAGTGCACACAACACTCATGGGCCATATAGGCCATATCCTAATTGGGCCAGGATGTCACATGAGCTCCATCATCATGGAATCATTACCCTTAAAGGTGAGGCTTAGTGCACGCGCTACGACACTCACAAGATGATCATCTATAATATTTTGACCAAGTTTCAAGAGGTGGGTGAGTACTTCCGCCTAAACTACATGGAAATGAATGATCGTGTGCTAGTTAGGTGGATGAACCCCACTGTACTAGATTGCAACGACTGTGGTAAAAAGAATGTCATGCATATAATGATCGCAGCTAAGAAGGACCATATCTACTACTTGTTTCAACTAACGTCTAGCCTTCCGATCTCTGCTGCCATTGATCAACCAAGACATCCCAGATGACGACACAGTAACACACGATATTTGTTAACAGGTTCAACCGAAGCCTAATTCCCGAGACTCTGATTATGGACGCTCCTCCCCAAACAACATTACACACCTATCCGCAACAAGTTTATGGCCTCACTGCCATCCTCTCCCTATGTCCCTGTGCTACATTATCATCATTATGGTTACATTATGATGCGCCTTTTTCTATTTAAAGAGTTGCTGGGTTAGAAAGTCTCACTCTAACTCCACCCCTACCACCTAATACAAATCCAAGTCCAGTTGTAACCTACTAGTGCTAGTATATTTGACACCTATTCTAACAGAGGAGACACCGGCTTTGTGCACGCTTGATGAATATCCTATAATATGCCACCATACACACATTTTTCTTCCTATTTTGCCATTGTTAGTTGATCGTCAGTTGAACCACGTTAGCCCCAATAAAAAGATCATTTTGCCCCTAAAATGTAATATGCACTAAGCAAATCGAGATTGAGTTCCAATTTTTCCCACTAACATTGAAATAACAAAAGATTTAATTGCATTATTTGGAACCAAGAGTAAAATAGCAGTAAATATTACAAACATCTCGAGGATATTTTGAGTGTTACGAGAAAAATGAAAAAGCTAATGGAGGTTAACTGATGGCAATGGCAAAAGGGAAGAAAAACACTTATATGATGCCATATTATAGAACTTGTACTCTTTGATGTCAAATTGTAGAATCAAGCACTTTTCATTGGCAAATCACATAATTTCTCTTATAAGTTCTTACAAGTTATATGTTTTAATTCAAACTTGGGTGTAATGTTTTCTTTAAAACAATTGGGCCTCTAAATTATATCATTTTCCTAATTTTGGGTTGAGAAAACTTGGTATATCATGATATTCTTATTTTCACACAGAAAAAGGACCGAGCGTTATGCCACTTTCAAGATAATTTAGAAAACTAACAATTGTATGCTACTTGGATTCCAAAGTTTAATGCAAATGTAATTGCCTCATTGCATGCAAAATATATAAACTTCTTTGCTTAATCCTAAATTAAATAGATTATAAGTCTGTAACACTTGCTGGCAATAATCCTTCAGCAATTACAGACTTCTCGGATGTTGTCTTTATTATTCAGCCTCCCTCAAAGCACTCCTAGTGCAAGATACTACTAGTAGTATCTATTTTCTCCACATCATGTAGAAACCGGTATTACACCTAACTCCTCCAATACACGCACTACTAATTCAGCATGCTAACTTAATGTTATATCTCTCTCATTATGTCTTGAATATTATGTAGAAACTAGGTCTCATGCATGATCTAGTTTCATTCTCTTTTTTTTATTTAATATGGTGTTACGTCATCTTTTATTTGAAGTGACATACTATTTCTATGAACACTATTTTAGTTGAATCATTAAAATTATCCCTATTAATTCATCTATACTCCCTCTGTATAGGATTTAGAAGTCGTTTAGGACATGATTGTGCTTACCAAAGAGTGATTAATTAGGGGGTATTTTTCCTTGTCTGCCCCTATTAAATGTGACCGCGGGTGCATTTCATGCTAGACATTTCATGCTAGAAATAACCAAGGCTCACATGGCTAGTGCAGCGAGGCGTGTGTCCGCAGTGCTAAGGTCTTGGGTTCGATACTTGGCTGGGACTACGTTTTTGCTGCATGTTTGATTTTGCATGGGGATTTTGTATGGCACTGTTGGCCCGTGGCGCGTTTGTTTCGTTGCTGAGTTGGCGCGTGTTCAGCCGCGATGAGGCGCGTTTAGCCTCGTTAGTTTGGTTCGTTTTTTGCGTTTGAGTGCACTGGTGCTCATTTTTTCCACTGCGCGCGCGCTCAATAGGTCCGACGCCTCGTTCCTTGGTTGATCTATTTAAATGCTCAGCAGGTTCGACACTTGAAGTGCTTCATCCTCCCTTGCCTTCTTTGCTTGCTTGCTTAAACGACATGGCTTAGCTCTTCTATTTCCATCTGTGCCGTGCTCCACTCTTTCCTTCTCCACTGCAATGGCTAATCCATTCGATTTGAACGTTCGTTTAGAAGAAGATGACGACGACAATCTTCCACTCGATTTCAATGAGCCAATATTGGAGGATCACACCACATATGGTAATGTACTCAGTTTGTTTGTTCTTTTTTTGATATTCAAAGCAACAACGTGTGCTAATGTTTCTCATTTTCTTTCTTCTTTTTTGGACAGGGTTTGATTTGAACTTGCCACTAGACGAGTTTGGTGCGGTTGATTTCGATTATCTACAAAACCTGCCCGGTAAGGTTTATAGCTAGAACATGCCGTGTCTAAGTATTGCATGAATGTGCTTGCTTTTTTCCCCTATAGCTAGAACATGCCGTGACTAATTATACTATGAATGTGCTTGTTTTTTTTCCTGTAAATAGAACATGCTGTGGCTAAGCATACTATGAATGTGCTTGTTTTTTTTCCTATAAATAGAACATGCCGTGGCAACTAATGTTTGTTTTCTTTTAACAGAACATGCTGTGGAGGCTCCCGTTGAAGAACAAGTTGAAGAACCCCACCGAAGGAAAGAAATGTCTGAAGAGCTCCGAAAACAAGTTTATCAAGCTTTGTTGGCTAGAAGCAAGAATGGGAAACTAGGCAAGAAAGATACAACAATTGTTGCTGATCAATTTGGCCTTCACATTCGGTCAGTTCAGCATGTTTGGAACCGAGGTAAAATACAACTTGCAAACTCTGTTCCGGTTGTGGTTTCTAGTCTAAAGAAGGGTAAAGTTGGCCGTAAGGCAATCCCTGTTGATTTGGAAGCATTGCGCAACATCCCTCTAAAGGAAAGAATGACTATAGAGGATGTGTGTAGCAAACTTAACATGAGCAAATGGAAGATTCAAAACTATTTGAAAAAAGGTTTGCTTAGGCGCCACTCTAGTAGCATCAAACCATATCTCACTGAAGCTAACAAGAAGTCTAGATTAAAGTTGTGTGTTGACATGATTAAGAGGGATTTGCTTGCTGATCCAAGGTTTAAGGATTTGTATGACTTTGTGTTTCACTGATGAAAAATGGTTCTACCTCTCTCAAAAATCTGAAAAATATTATTTGCTACCCGAAGAAGATGATCCCCATCGGACTTGTAAGAACCAGAATTACATCCCTAGGCTCATGTTCTTGTGTGTTTGTGCTCGGCCAAGGTTTAGGGATGGGAATTGTATTTTTGATGGTAGGATTGGTTGTTTTCCACTTGTTCAATATGAACCGGCTATGAGAGGTAATGAGAGAACCGGCCGTGTCCGTGGAGACTTGGTTATGAAGCCCATAACTTCGATCACAAGAGACGTGATTAGAAATTTCATGATCAACCAAGTGTTCCCTGCCATTCGAGCCAAATGGCCAAGGGAAGATGTGGGCAAACCAATCTTCATTCAACAGGATAATGCACCTTCCCATTTAAAATTGGATGATCCGGATTTTTGTGAGGCTGCTAAGCAAGAAGGATTCGATATTCGCCTAATTTGTCAACCACCCAATTCTCCGGATTTCAACATTCTTGACTTGGGTTTTTTTCGAGCTATTCAAGCAATTCAATACAAGAAGAATGCAAAAACAGTAGAAGCTCTAGTTCCAGTAGTGCAAGAGGTAATTTGATCAAATTGTTCACACATGTTTCATTGTTTCTTCAACAACAAATTTGCTCATTCGTTCATTTGTTGCACACTTGTTTTGTAGGCATTCTTAGAGTATTCGGCACACAAAGCAAACTGAATGTTTCTAACACTACAAAGTGTTTTGATGGAAGCTATGAAAGTGAAAGGATACAACAAGTTCAAGATTCCTCACATGAAAAAAGAAACATTAGAAAGAGAAGATAGGCTGCCAACTACTATCCCTTGTGAACCATCTTTGCTAGATGAAGCCGAGGCTACTCTTGCTGCATCAAACAATTAGAATGATGCTAGTTAGCTTAATTAGTAGAGACATCCTTGTAACAGTTAATTAGAACTAAAGCTAGTTATCTTACCGATGCTTTGGCGTCATCCTTTACCGGCAGCAGATCCTTGTAATGATTAATGAAAAGCTCGCAGTTGAACTCGTCGAGGCCGTGAAGCATGGCGTAGGTTATGTAGTCCGCGTGGACGAGACCGCAGCGAGAGCATGGCCAGAACTGCGAGTGCGCACGATTCCATACTTGGCGGTCCTCATGAACAAGATGACAGTGTCCGCATATAAAAGAGCCCGGCGGCAAGGAATCTGGCACCATCGCCAAGTCCGGCGCGAGTTCCTGTAACTCCGGCGTGATGGAGTCCGGCGCCATCTGCGAGTCCGGCACCACCTCCATCTCCGAGTCCGGCGCGACGACCAGCAACTCCGGCGTGACCACCTCCTCCGGCTCCTGCGACTCCGGCGCGAGTGCCTCCTGCGACTCCGACGAGACGAGCTCCTGCGACTCCTGCTCGAGGCCATCTTCTGTCGTCATCTCCATGGAGTCCGGTAGCGAGTCTCCTGCGGAATCCGGCGCTATCTCCTCCAAGGCGAGCGCCGCATCCATGACCGCGAGGAAGCGACACGTGCGACGAGATGGCGAGCAGCGCGACGCGAGCGGCGTTGATGGCGGCGAGTGGTGAGCAGCATTGATGGCGGCACGCGGCGAGCGGCGAGCAGCCAGAGGCGAGCGCAAGCAGCGAGCACACACGATGGCTTAAGAAAGGCGAGCGCGGACAAGCGTGGACGACGCACGAGAGGCGAGCGGGCGCGGATGGGAATCGAGGCGCATGCGGACGCGGTGCGGAGTAACTGCGTTTGTGCGGCGATCGATGAGACAAGGGCAAAGACGTCCAAATTAGCGGCTGCGGCTCAGAACGACGTCTTTTAGCGCAATCAAGCGGAGGGGTCAGGACGTCTTCTATTTCCTATACGGAGGGAGTACATAAAATATAAAATATACCTGTTTCATCCTACAATTCTACCATTCTATAAATAGCGCGATCCTTCCACCCGAACCCCCGAAAGAAAAAAACGATCCCGCGATCCGCGATCCTCCCACTCCCACCAAGAAACCGTCCCCTCCCCTGCGACCGGACTCCGCGGCCGACTCCTCCCTTCTCCTCCCCAGGGCCGGCGCCGCCCGCCCTGTGCCCGCCTCCTCTACTCCGCCGCCGTCGCCCGCCGTGCGCCGCCGGCGCCCCTGCGCCCGACTCCTCCCCGCCTCCTCTGCGACTCCGGATCCCTGCGCTGCCGGCTCGCCAACGACCGCGTCTTCGTCGCCAACGATGTAAGTCCATCACTTTGTTTTGCCCTGCCCCTGCATGTGCACTATCGTAGTTCTTCTCGGTTTGGCCAACGTAGATGATTATGGAGTAGGTGCTTAATTAACTTTATTTAGTAGCCCTCGATAGGGAAGATATTTGGTTAGGTCATATAGTGAATAATGTATTGCATTGCAGTTCTCCGCAGATCGATCATGCAAAGTTATAAAAGGTGTTGTGGTGTTCTTGCAGAGGTGGGTATCTGTTTCTATATCCTTTTTTTCTTGGTGTGGTTTCAAGTGCTAAATTTGCTTGGATTTTCCTTTATCAGAAATTTAGATTTCCATTACTGAAAATTGCAAGCAACAAATTTGGTTTCATTGGTCAGTATAATCTTTTCGGTGATATTGTGCAAGATGTTAAGTCGAATCCATGAATACTGTCCAGACTGGAACCAAATTTGTGCCAGAAAATATGCAGTATTTATTGCTGAGGTCGTAGAGTTTATTTGTAATAAAATGTGTTACTAGCTTGACAGAAGAATACCATCATATATAGGCTCAATGTTAAACTAAATTTGATAGTACGGTGTTTTTTAATAATATTCGTAAGCCTGAACCTAAACTGGACCATATGGAAGCTATCTGATTCTGAATAGCTTTGGTAGGTAATGTAGTATTTCTATTTCCAATACCTTCAACGAAGAGATAATCTTTCTAGCGCTTTTGTTTCAGGTGCACTCTACTGCACTATAAAAAAGAACTGGAAGTAGAACCTGAAGAATTGGAGGGGACCATGGTTTGCCTGTCTCTGCTTCACTTCATTTCAGCTCCTCAGCAACATGCAACCAAAGGCCTGTTCTTTTCAGTTTATTTACTCATGGATGGCCAGGCTCCTCAGAAAAAAAGAACTGATATAATGAAATATTATTGCCTTGCTCCCATAAAGCTTCAGTTGCGGACGATGAGCTTGCTGCCCTGCAAGCTGAAATTGCATTGTGACCAGCTTACGTATTTGATTGGCGTGCACTTTCATCCTCTTCCATTCATAAGACTGACAGTGCCTACTAACTAAATCATGGTAGTTGTAGTGATTTAAATATTCACATTGCATACTTATGATATATTCCAGATATGTACTACCAGCAACCAATAGTTTAACTTGACTAATCGACACTATCAATGAGAGTGGGGAAAAGATAGATAACAAAACAGGCTGTCATATTGACAAGCTGAACAGGTTTTTGCGTTAGTTCAGCCTTCTGGTTTCTACTTTGCTCTACTGTTATGTATTACATATTTACTATTGTGCAGCTTATTCCATTCATATTAGTGCCGTGCACTGAAGAAGTTGCATTTTAATCACCTTCATCTGAATCCTTCCAAATGTTGCATTTTCCTCATAAGAACTGAGGGCATGTGATTTTTCTTGCAGATGGTAGAAAAGCTTGGAAATCAAATTCAAATATTTAGTTCAGATTCCCAACAATTTTGGTTACCTTATGGATCATGATCCCCTGAAGATGTGATCTCATATAGAGCCCACTTGCATACTCTCTCTCCTAAGCTGAATAAAAGTAGTTAAATTGTAGCTTCTCTAAGAGATTGCTATTGTATGCATGTATGCTGGTTTTACTTTCTCATCATGATTTTTTAATCATTGTCTAAAAGAATCGTGATATTTATTCCATTATCATATAATATGGTGTGTCAGGTATCTTCTGGAAGTAGTGCAAATTCTGATTGATACAATACAGGGCTCTGCTGTTATCTTATCTCAAACAGTTCTTCACTTGGAATATCACTCCAAATTCATTACAATCTCACTGCATGTTAACAATTCTGGTGATGACTGATGAGACGGTTCATACATGAAACTGTTCGCCTTTAAAAATGTCAAAGCTCAAGACAAGGTATGTTGTGGGGCTGACCATTTAGTATGGAGACAAGTAAATTCTTCAGCAGTATCTTTTTCAAGTACGAGTAGTACCCTGACCAACAAACAACATTTTTAGTCTCCGGCAGCTTCAAAGGCTTTTCTTGAGCTTGATCAGATCCAGGGCAAGAGAGGTATATGGTTCTGCGGAACATATCAAGGTAGCTTATTTCATTAATTTTAAAACATTTACATATACAAAAACTATATTTGTCCTTATTTAGTTTCACTTGTAGATTTCTAACAAGTTACAAGCATATATGCATATATGAACATCTATATATAGCATTTTTTACTGCATATCATTTAGACCTGAATTGTCTGTTCTGTCCTGGATCACAGGTTGTGGCTTCCATGAAGATGGATTGAAGGTTTTTCCTGAATAACCTATCCACACGTTTGAGTTTCAATCACACAACCATTAATATGAGCTATGATTATGCAGGCTGGCAAAGCAGCAGCTCAAAGTTTGCTTGGAAAGAAGATTGGTCCTCTTGCGAACCCAAAGCAGATGGTCCTGTCATGGACAGAGACTGGGGCACGTCTTCTGGAGTTAAGATTTCTCAACCAGTACATCTCTGTTGGCAACTTGATGTTAGTTCTCATATAAATTGATATACTATGCACTGCATAGAAGTAGTTATGATTCTTACTTTTAGTAACATCTCGTGTAGCTTGTTTGAGGAAGGTGGCACTATGTTCAATTTTGGTGAAGCTTGTGAAAAAAAAATGCAATGTAAAATTTGTTCTGCGAGTTCAAGACCCACTGTTTTATTGGAAGGTTCTCTCCTGCTAGAAAAAAATCAATACATTTTCCAAATTAGTGATGCATCTATGTGTTGATCCTGTCAGACTTGCTGTTTCTCAGGTGGCAACAGAAGCAGACCTAGGTTTGGCAGATGCTTACATTAATGGCTGCTTCTCTTTTATCAATAAGAGGGAAGATTTTCTGAATCTTTTCCTGGTAATACTATATACTTCTATATATTTTAGTCCATTATTTTCTTGGTGAAGGCATATTCATAGTTCTATTTGTTAATTTGTTTCCAAACCTAACCCATCATCCCATTTCACTGCAGATTCTCATTGCTAACAGCGATCCTCTTCCTGTTGGACTCGTGGATACGAGGGAATTGAAGCAGGGTGCAGATACGTATTTCAGATATGTGGGGTCCCTCACTGCACCTCCATGCACCGAAAATATTATCTGGAACATTTTCGCAGAGGTATTCTCTTTGCAGAGTAATTAGAAACAGTGTCAAAACCTCACGTAGGCCTCCCAAGTAAAGTTAGCAGAGGCTGAGTTGCAGGATAGAAATTTATTAGGAGTCAGCTCCACTTTCAGTAATCCATCCTCCTCCTGGAGGAAGAGGAGATGATACATGGCACAGTATATGTTCTTTTTATTCATATTCTGACCTTATCTGAATTAATGCCTCTTATATTTTGTTTGGAAATTGGAATTTACCATTATCTCTGTTTTTTTCCTTCTTTCAGAGAGTTTAGTTTTCTGAAGAAAATTGGTGTTTTAATTTAAACACAACCATTTGTTTAGTAGTTAATCCATTACATGTTTATGTGAAATTTTGATTATTCGTAGAGAAAATAGTTAAAAAGTGTTACTCGTCCATAGATATTGCTTCCTGCAGCTTGTGCTAATTGTTGAGTTCTTCGATGCATTAGGCTAATCAGTAGGTATTTTCTGAACTCTCTTTCAACGAGTCTTTTAGGATGATAGTGCTTATAGCTACTTTTAATTGTTTCATGAGCAGGAATGCAGGATTGATATTAAAATCAGGTTGGAGAGATTCAGATTTAATAAACCCTGGGGGTTTCATTTCAAACATAAAAGGCATGTACAACCGTTAACCTTTGTGAAGAGGAACCGTGCGTTTGTATGCCTACAATATTGAGTTGCAATGCATTTTGTCAAATCCACTTGAGTCTGGAATCTGCCTCATGGATATAGATTACTCAATTGTCCGTGTGATTCGGTTGATAAAAATCTGACCATGTTGTATTCCCATGGTTGTATCTTTTTGAATAGAAACTTTGAGGATGAAACACCACATTGTAGTATCTTAATTCAATATTCGAGTGCAACTGTTTATAGGTTTTACTCAAATAAATAGTTGGAAATGAGTAAATGTGAATGGAATTTTTTATTTTTCAGAAAATGATGAGAATATATTTAAATTGAAGGTTTAGTGTGGTTTTCCTTTTTTTTCATTTTTCTCCATCCATCCATGAGGAAATACAGGACAATGCATCAAGTCATTTGTTGTAGACGGGGATGTTAGTTATATAAAAAATTGTATTTGATGATAATCTACTCTTACTCATGAATATGGATGTATATCTGTACTAATCTACAGTCATGAACCAATGTAGTTGATGGCCGATCCTCCAATGGAGTTTTAGGATGAGTCTGAATCTACCCTTTTGAGACAAAAAAAATCTCTTTTCTGTGAGCATGTTTTTCGAACTACTAAACGGTATGTTTTTTGCAAAAAATTTTTATATAAAAGTTGCTTTAAAAAACCATATTAATCTATTTTCAAATTTAAAATAATTAATACTCAATTAATCATATGTTAATAATTCATTTCGTTTTACGTGATTTTTTTTCTCTTCCCTCACCTTTAAACTATCCTTTAGCTTGGTAATGCTATATATTTTGATTGTTTAATTTATATTATTAATTCCTTCACCTTTAAACTATCCTTTAGCTTGGTAATGCTACATATTTTGATTGTTTAATTTATATTATTAATTCCTTCACCTTTAAACTATCCTTTAGCTTGGTAATGCTACATATTTTGATTGTTTGATTTATATTATTAAATACCGTTGTTGCGTACATGGTACTGGTCCATGTGTTGCCCATCAGCATATGAGCTGATTATGCATGTGGCCTCTTTAGGTTTTTTGAAACCGATTTACATGGTGTTCGGCAGAGATTCTTTGCCCAGCTTTTTTTTTCTCGTTTACCGCACGCACGCTTTTCAAAACAATAAACGGTGTGTTTTTTATAAAAATTTTCTATATAAAAAATAGCTTAAAAAATAAATAAATCTATTTTTTAAATTTTTAATAGTAAATACTTAATTAATCACGTGCTAATAACGCTCCTTGTTTTACGTACGACTTATAAGCCAAAAGAAATAAGTAAAAAAAACACCACCTTAGTCTGCAGCCCAAAGAGGAAAGGGGATCTCATGGGCTGATTCCCAATTTCGAAATCCCAGTTAGCCTAGATCCGTTCGCGTGGTCTGCACGCACGCGCATGCACGCGCATTACACACCCCCTAAAGACTAATTAAATGTGTCCTCGTCTACGTACTTAGTCCAAACAAACTTCGGAATTCCAAAAAGGAGCATCATATAGTAGCTAGATCACTGAGGACAGAAATAGTAAAAGCTTTAAACTATTCATTCAATGATGAACCAGGCATATCGACAAGCTTATTTGGTTTATACAAAATTCAAAACAATGGTCGAAATGACTTTCCCCGATTTGAAGATGCACCTATTCGATTCCCTGAGTTTCAGAGTGAACACAGCTAACTGAACCCAATATCCTTTCACCAACCAGCCTACGGACAAAAATGGGGGCGAGGGCCCAGAGGAGCTAATCCAAGTAGAATAGCGTTACGATCTTCCGGAGATTCTTTGCCTCCTGGCAAGTCTCCATCAGTAGCTTGCTGTCATGAAATGCAAAACAAATCACCTGTTGGACCTTCGAGATGATGTCCATGTTGCATAACCTGAAGATTATGATACATATTAAGTACCAATAGCTGCCAATTCTAATTGCACCAGTAGCTATTAGAATATTTTGGTTCATGCGGGAGGCAGTGAATTAAGGATTACCGAACTGGTATATGATATTTGTGTAACGGAACAAGGCAAATGTTTCATATCTTAAGCACTTGTCTGGAATGAAAACAGTTAAGGAAAATCATGATCTGTATTACAGTAATACAGTATCAATTGTGACGGGGATCGCAAGCTACTGATGCAAAAGTAATAAGATGAGGCCAACTCAAAAAGAGAACCCAAAGGCAGGCTTATAGATGAGCATGGATCAAATATCATATGCCTATAAAATAGCTTTCAGAAAACTCTGTATCGAGATGATTGAAAATACATAACGACATAAATTTGATGAAAAGTAGAAAGACCACAAACATAACTTGAAAAGGTAGCTGACAAACCTGCTTGCTTCAATTAGTGGCAGATGGTCATACTGAGGTTTCTCAATCAAGTTTTGTACCTACAAAATTTTAAAATGCCAACAAATCATATTCAATTTACCATATGGAAAAAAGATTAGCTTTACATCCTAAAGCAGAACATTGCAATATTTTCTGCGAGGCACATTGTTAGAATCAATAAAAGTTACGGTGAAGGAGCAACTACTAATAACTGTAGGATACTCCAGATGGTACATCAAGAATTCATGATATATTTTAGTTTGCACACCCTGTCTATACTAACCTTAACTCATCCTAAAAAAATGATGGTCAAGCTTGATAAAAGATGGCTAGGAAACACCCTACGAATATAAAAAGACCATGAATATCTGATGTAAGACCAAACATACGGCAAATCAAAAGGTTAGACTGGAGATGATAAGATGAAATTTTAGCATATTAAAGGGTGAGGTGTTTTTCTACAGAGTTTGTGGGCATTAAGTTCTGGTGAGAACTCCCCTGATAACGGAAGCACACAAATTCAAAAGCTATAATTCAAGCTATTAAATCATTGTGGTAATGATAATCATCAATTTGACCACGATATAGATTTTGCAAACACAAATCATTCACAAGTTGATCAAAGGATTCAGAGTTCATGATCTCCCATTTGACAAGGACTTCCTACTAAATATCCCTCCCATAACTTATTGCCAAAATGTTGTGACTTCTGTGACTATAACAGCAATCTAGCCACACAAAATGATAAAAATATAAAGACCAAAAATACATAGTACAAAAGAGAAACTGGCCTATGTAGAGCTCGCCAGTAAAAGATTTTGATAAAACTGTAACAGGTAAGAAATGATCAATTCAGGACTGGAATGTCATGAAGTCATACTTTAGCTAAAAGTTCTTGGCTTTCTGGAGGTTGCTTCTTTAGACTTTGAGGCAAAATTACAGTGAGCAACTCCGGCTTTTCAGCCCTTAAAGCACCCCGGATAACAGCTGCATTAGTCCCAGAAGCACCAGACGTGAATATATGATTTTTCTGCAGCCAACAATAATATTAATTAGCGTAGTACATGAATCAAATATTGGATGAACGATTATACCATAAGACTCAGTGACATACTGTTATGACCATAGCATAGCTCAGGATCTCAATAAGTTGTTGATGCATAAACCCCATGTTGCGGGTACCAAAAAAACCTATAGCTCGCGGTCCTTGCTGTTGAATAGCCAGCAACTCCTGCATTACCATTAAGTGAATAAGATCATTCTACAATATAAATAATTTCATACAAGTTATGCAATCTATCATTCACTGGAGCAAGATGAACAGCAAGGAAAATATCTGTTGGCACCAAACATATTCCAGAGACTACTGGGCAAAGACTAAAAAAGTTGTACAGATACAATAGAAAAAAGGAAAGAGAGGGCCACCTGCAGGTAATCTAGATCTGGGATTGACTTGTACTCTGTTGTAGCAACTGTCGCAGTACCCCTAACAAGAGTCTCAAGTTGAGTAGGAATATTGGAACCATTATCATCGTCTGGCCCAAACATAACAGCATCATCTCTTCCTCGATTCCTTTCACCATCTTCATGCCCATCTCTTCGCATGTATCCACAGAGCAACTATACGAGCACAATAAAAACAGCCCCTGGCAGTAAATCATTAGTGAAAACCGATTATATTACATCATTCTAGCATCAACTAATCTAACTTTGATTTTCTCCTCTCTTTTTTGCACCCTTTCCAAACTGTCAAAATTAACCAAACTCATCAAGTCGTTCTGGATATTGAATGACAGCACACACCCTGTCAGGCCTTTTAGAAGTAAAGTGTGTGGGAAACACTCACAGACTTATAAACTAAGAAAAATACTAGTGGACTGTTTGTTCTGAGGATCAAGCCAAACAAGAATGAGTTGGTCCATCCATGATTTTGGTGAGATGATCCCATTCTTCATTTATCTACAAAGATGTGTTTTGTGAGGGATGGCCGACCAACCCATTCCAATCCCCAAACCAAACAAGTAGATAAGTTTGGATTTAGGATCAAGATGGTCTATGGACTCAATCCTCTAAGCCAAACAACCCCTAAAGGTATGCTAGATTTTTTAGCATTGGATTCAGAATAAATGGCCAAGATCAAGAGTAAAGTGACAAGTGACTCTAGGTTAGCCTTTGAGACATACCTCACCACATTTTGATTCCATATTTGTCAAGCAGTACAATATGAAAACTTTTTTCATGTGGCGTACATTGTTTATATGTACAAATTTTTACTCTTATGAATTTTGGATTCTAACATCCTGACCATAATACTCAAATGATAAAAATCCCAACCATAAAGATTTTTATAAATGACTAGAGTAGGTGCTCACGCGCCATTTAATTAAGAATCAATGTTTGCGATTGAGGTGGCAATTATCTGAGGGTGAAGATAAACTGATCTGAATCAATCATCCACTTGAAACAGCTCACATGGTGGAAAGGTGTGAGTGGCACCATTCATAAAAGCTACATAGGATCTAGATCCTACAAAGGGGAGTATACAAACAAGACCATGATTACTTTCGATTACTGTGGGATGTAAAAAAGCTTCAGTTTTCAATAAATGTCACATCCATCGTACTACTACTTCTGTTTCGCAATGCCTGTCCACTCTCTCGGGATGTATCATTTCAAATTTGCCGCTGAAGAAATCAAGTGCATATATATTTTAATTTTTTCCATTATGTGCCCCTAAACTAATGCAATTAAGTGGTTGCACACTTGTAGTATGTCATCCAATAGAGGTATATATGGTCATTTAGCATTAGTTTTTTTTCCTTAGATTTCGTGTCTTCTTGGATTGTGCCTACAGAGGATATTGGTATTTTTTGTGAAATTGAGGCAGAATATCATTGGGTGGAATTTGATGTTACAATAGATGCTCAGTTAAGACCATAATTCCCAAAATAGCCATTTTTTTCCTCTTTGAGAGGAATATATTGGACTGAAATCTGTCTAGATTGTGCAAGATAAATTTTCACTGATATCAGGGAATTGCCATCGAGCAGGATAAGTAAGGGAAATAGAGTACTTATCCAAAACAAGTTATCTAACCCCGCAGACACCAATCCATGACCCTATCCCAGGCAAACGGTAGCAGCAAGCACACCAATCCATGACCCTATCCCAGGTAAACGGTAGCAGCAAGCACAACTCGCAACGAAAACAGAAAGGAAACAGCAATACAAGTGCAAACAGCAAGTACCCGGTCCAGCCCAATCGCGGCCGGCAGCGTCTCCCTCCTTGCCCACCCCACTCTCAGGGCGCCACGGCCGCGCATGGACGAGTAGTAGCAGGAGGAGAGCGACAACCCGCCTCCACGCCTCGGCCGCGGCGGCCCCAGCGATGGCAGGCCTAGAGGCGCCGCTGCCCCTGCGGCACAGCCCACCATCACCACCACCATATCTCAGCCAAGCCACCCGATCCACACCAACCAAATCAACCAATCAATCTACACGAGGACGAGGAGGATGAGCAGGAGGGGGGTGGTCAGGGTCAGGCCACCAAACCGCAGGGGGAGGAGGAGGACCCGGTGCTGGCGTTGGCGGCGCCCTCAGAATTGACGCTGGTGGTGGCGCGGCTGGGCACGGGCTCGGGCAAGGGCATGGCTATGGCTATTGGCTCCACTCTCTTCTTGTACGGGTTGGGTTTGGTTTGGTTTGGTCATTTTGGTGGCTTCCTGGCCGCCTCGCTGTCGCTGGCTGGCTTGAATGGATCCCGGACCGGTGGTGGTGGATAACAGGTGGCGCACGCCCAACGCCGGGTTTATCGGCGGAGCCAGCAGCAGGAGGGTGGGGAATTGGGGATTGGGGTTTTACTGGGCCGGTTATGCAGGCCCATGTTGCTTTCGGCCTTGTCAAAACCATATTGAAATGAGTTTCACTTTACCATCACAGAACCAATAGAAATTTTATAGTATTTTATGAAATCTGAATGAAACTAAATTTCTGAAATAAGGTTTAAATTCGAAAAGGTCAAATACTGCCGGGATATCTCAGTTGATAGAGTAAAGGACTAAGACAACGTGAATTCATATTTTATAATATCTCGCCTCGTTTTTTATGACACAACCTTGTGCAAACTAAAATAATGTGAACTTTACTTGGCGCAAAGTAGTACGGTCTATTTTCAATCTCTAAACTTTCACCAAAGTCTAAAGTTTATCCTAAACTTCAAAACCAAACATCATATGACATTCACGTTTAAACCTTTGACCAGATTTATAAGAAGTATTCGATGTTGTGGCGGCATGTTTTAAGGCTAAAAGCTGTCTTGAACTTTAAAATTGTGTACATGAAATAAAAAATTGAAAAATTCTCACTTGTTCCATATGTAAAGCTTAGACTTTTTTTATAGCATATAAAGAATAATTGGCCTACAGAAAATAGTTTTCTAATCAGTATAAAATATATTTGTGTGCTTGAGTAACCTTTATTTTGCAACGAGATCAATTTATTTATGTTCAATACACACATATGTGCAAATGCACTTTTTTTTTTCTATATTTTTGAATTAAAGTATAAATTTTAAAATTCAAATGCAATTTCATCCATGAGTTATATATTTGAATTTTAAAAATTACTAGTTAGGAGTTGAAAAAAATTAGAACCTATAAAAAACAGTGCCTCGAATCACACAATGGTAGGAAGCAGCCTTTAAGGCACACTGCGGGGGTCAATGTCAAAGGCGAATCAAGTGAAAAATATTACCAATTCAATGAACTGGTACAAAAGGCTCTAATAAAATATATATATAGGAAAATTTCTCAAAAAAGTTGCCGTAGGTAGGATTAGGAATAGCGGTACCACTGTAGTAAAATTCTACAATCAACCTGATTTCATTGGGAAGATATAAAATTCACACAATGAAATAAATAGTGCTAAAACAGTGAATGACATCCTCTAACAAAATTAAGTTCGATATTCAAATTTTCCTCATTTGCATATGATAATCTTTAAATTTCTAAAAGCAGTTTAAGGTTTCAGTAAGTCTGATCATGAAATTTTCATCATCTGATGATGATATTTAAATTTGTAAACACTAGCAAAATGCCCATGCTTTGCTATGGGTAAAAATATATTATAATGTCATATACAAATATATATTTTTCAAATAAGTTAGTATCACTTGTTTGCTTCTTAGAATATATGGTATTAACTTGTTTGAACAATAGTTCATAATATTAAAAAAAATTTCATGGGCTAGTTTATAGATACTGCAAAAGCAATGGGCCGTTGGCACACCTATGGTATCGGTGACTTAGTGTGGTCTATTGTTAATAAGAATTTTAAAGATGAAAGCTGGAATAGCTCAGTTGGTTAGAGCGCGTGGCTTTCGAATTACTTAATACTTTAGCTATCGTTCGGAGGTGCAAGGAGAGAGTAAAAATCCTTTCTTTTTTTAACACGTTTCTCGAAATGCTAAACGATGTGTTTTTTAAAAAAATTTCTATATAAAAGTTGCTCTAAAAAAATCAAACAAATCAATTTTCTAAGTTTGTAATAATTAAAACTTAATTAATTATACGCTAATGACTTGTCTCATTTTGCGTGCGCTAAAACTTTCACCCCTTCCTTCACTTTCGAACTCAGCCTTAAACCTTTTCTCTCATCCTTCTCTCATCTGTTTTTTAAACCCTTTCTCTTTATTACTATTGAATGCACAAAGTCGCAAATACTGTGCTCAGATCCAAATCCTATTTGAAGCTGTTGGAATTGCTAAATAGGCTAAGGTCCATGTGGAGAATAATTCCTAGAAAAATCTCAAAGGCCCACCTTATGAGAGTGGCATGGGAAGTTTAGTACCATCTTGCTAGTTTTAGGAGAGAGAGACTTCCTTATAAGGATAAGCTCTTTCCTAGGCACTTAAGACATGTATAGTGGAGAGAATTGGAGGAACACACGCGCGCGCTCGCTCGCCTCGCCACGCCAGGCGGCGCGCGTACGCGACATGCGCGTAAATGGTCCGCCAAAATTGGCAAATTAGCTTCTCATGCTTGCGCAGATGCAGTTTTATCTTAACAACTTATCTGGAGTTTGATCTATTCATGTTAATTGCTGTCATATACATGTTTAGATTAGATTACATAATTCTGTTTACTTATGCTATTAATGTCATGATTTATTTATAGAATAAATTAAATCTACATGTGCTTATACTTTCAACAATCCAAAAACCTTATTATAGTCACTGTAGTTTTACAATGGCTGGTTTTGCCGATGCACTGAGACAGGATAAATTTAACAGCGTGCACTTTAAGAGATAGCAGATTAGAGTCACTCTATAGCTGACAGCTATGAAGTGCTTCTGGGTGAATACTGGCAAATCTGAAGGAGTTCTCTCTGCTGAACAGCAGAAAGAATTTGAGGAAGCCACTACTCTCTTTGTAGGATACATTCTTAGCGTTCTTGATGATCGTCTGGTCGAGGTGTACATGCATATGACCGACGCTAAGGAGTTATGGGATGCACTGAATACCAAATTCGGTGCTACTGATGCTAGCAACAATTTGTACGTCATGGAGCAGTTTCACGATTTCAGCATGGTTGACAACCGTTCTATGGTCGAACAGGCTCATAAATTATAAACCATTGCTAAGGAACTCGAACTTCTTAAGTGTGTCCTTCCCGACAAATTTGTGGCTGCATGCATTATTGCAAAACTACCTTCTTCATGGAGGAGTTTTGGTACTGCACTCAAACACAAGAGATAGGAGTACTCCGTTAAGAGGTTAATTGCATCTCTTGACGTTGAGGAGAAAGCTCGGGCTAAGGACGCTGCATCAAAAGGCGATGGTGGACAGTCTAGTGCCAATGTGGTGCAAAAGACTGCTAACGAGAACAATAAAGGAAAATTTGTCAAAGCCCAACAAAACACCAACTTCAAGAAAAGGAGGAACAACAACAAGGAGGAAGATACCAGAACTTGCTTTGTGTGTGGCTTGCCTGGTCATCTCACTAGAAAGTGTCCACAACGTAAGGGCATGAAGGCACCTGCAAGATAGACCTCTAAGTCTGTCAATGTGACTATTGGCAATACTGAAGATGAAACCAGGTATGGTAATTCACCTACTGTTCTCTCAGTTAATCAGTCTACTAATTGGTGGGTTGATACGGGGGCTAATGTTCATGTTTGTGCTGACATATCTTTGTTTTCCTCTTATCAAGTCAACCGGGATTCCTCTGTTCTAATGGGGAACGGGTCGCATGCTTATGTTCATGGTGTTGGCACGGTAGATTTGAAGTTTACTTCGGGAAAGATCGTGCAGCCGAAGAACGTGCAGCATGTCCCCACTATCGACAAGAATCTCGTTAGCGGTTCCCTTCTATGTAGAGACGGGTTTAAGTTGGTATTTGAGTCTAATAAAGTAGTCGTGTCTAACATGAATATTTTATTGATAAAGGCTATGAGTGCGAAGGCTTGTTCCGTTTTTCCCTCTCTGATTTCTGCAATAAGTCTGTGAACCATATTTGTGGTAATATGGATAAGAAGGCTAGTATCTGGCATTCACGTTTATGTTATGTTAATTTTGGTTTGATGTCTCGGCTTTCCAGTTTGAATTTAATTCCAAGTTTTTTCATTGTCAAAGGTTCTAAGTGCCATAGTTGTGTGCAATCAAAACAACCTCGCAAACCCCACAAGGCTGCCGAGGAAAGAAACTTGGCACTACTAGAACTCCTATATTCAGATCTTTGTGAAATAAATGGGGTGTTGACGATGGGTGAAAAACGATATTTCATGACTTTGATTGATGATGCAACTAGATTCTGTTATGTGTATTTATTGCAAACGAAGATAAGGCCCTGGACTATTTTAAAATTTGTAAGGCAGAAATTGAAAACCAATTTGATAGAAAGATAAAAAAACTAATGTCAGATCATGGTGGAGAATTTTTCTCTAATGTTTTTGATTTATTCTGTGAGGAACATAGCATTATACATGAGCGAATGCCTTCATATTTTTCCGAATCTAATGGGATTGCCGAAAGAAAGAACCGTACGCTGACTGACTTGGTGAATGTCATGTTAGACACTGCGGGATTACCTAAGGCATGGTGGGGAGAGGCTTTGTTGACCTCGAATCATGTATTGAATAGAATTCCTAACAGAAATATGGATAAAACACCATACGAGGTATGGATTGAAAGAAAACTATCACTTTTTTACTTGCGTAGACGAGGGTGCTTGGCGAAAGTCAATGTACCAATAACAAAAAAATCGCAAGTTAGGACATAAGACTGTGGACTGTGTCTTTCTGGGATATGCTCATCATAGCATTGCTTATAGATTTTTAATAGTTAAATCTAAGGTACCTGACATGAATACGGGTACAATTTTAGAGTCTTGTGATGCTATGTTTTTTAAGAAAACTTTTCCAATGAAGGATACACATAGCACTTCGAGTCAATCTTCTGATTCAATTTTCAATTTGATAGAACACTAACTTCTGCGGGCTATACAGTCAACGAGGCAGATAAGTGTGTATATGATCGCTATGGTGGGGGTGAGGGAGTTATTCTGTGCTTGTATGTTGATGACATACTAATCTTTGGGACAAACCTTAAGGTGATCAATAAGGTTAAATCATTCTTATCTCAAAACTTTGATATGAAAGATCTAGGAGTAGCTGATGTTATCTTAAACATTAAGCTAATCAAAGGTGATGATGGGATTACACTTCTGCAATCTCATTATGTGGAAAAAAATCTTGAGCCGCTTTGGCTATATTGATAGCAAGCCTTCTCCAACTCCTTATGATCGTAGTCTTTTGCTTCGCAAAAACAGAAGAATTACTAAGAATCAGCTGGAGTACTCCTAGATAATTGGCTCACTTATGTATCTAGCTAGTGCAACTAGGCTAGACATCTCCTTTGCTGTGAGCAAATTGAGCCGGTTTACCTCTAATCTAGGAGATGATCGTTGGCGCGCGTTTGAGCGAGTTATGCGCTATCTGAAGGGTACTATGAATCTTGAACTTTACTATACTGGGTACCCATCGGTATTGGAGGGATATAGTGATTCCAACTGGATCTCTGATATTGATGAGATCAAAGCCACTATTGGATATGTTTTTACGCTAGGTGGTGGTGTTGTTTCATGGAGGTCGTGCAAACAGACTATTTTGACAAGATCAACCATGGAAGCAGAGCTTACGGCATTAGATACTGCTACTGTTGAGGCAGAATGGCTGTATGATCTATTAATGGATTTGCCTGTGGTTGAAAAACCAGTGTCGGCTATTCTTATGAACTGTGACAATCAAACTGTCATTGCTAAGGTGAATAGTTCTAAGGATAACATAAAATCGTCTAGGCATGTGAAGAGACAATTAAAATCTGTCAGGAAATTGAGAAATTCCGGAATTATAAGTTTGGATTATGTCCAAACAGCTAGCAACCTGGCAGATCCCTTTACGAAGGGACTATCATAAAATGTGATAGATAATGCATCGAGGGAGATGTGAATGAGACCCATGTGAGTTACACTATGGTGGTAACCCAATCTATGTGATCGGCGATCCTGTGAATTAGGACATGGGAAGAACAAGCCATTAGTTAACGAGAGGAGAGTACCTTTAACTGTCTCTAAGTGAAGATGCATATACTCTCACAAGCTGTAAGGCAAGTTGGCCTTTGCCTTAATGTGTTTTATTAGCTTTAAATAGCGAAGATGTTGTTCTACAGAGCATTTTTAAAAGAACACACCTATATGAGCTCGACCGTTGGTCGCGGTCTATGGGGATTTTGGGTGAATATCCTAGAAAGCTCATGAAAGACCAAGAAGTATGACTTATAAGCTCCAACCGAGGGGTAGGCTACTGATGGCCTAGTATCAGTCAAGGTTTTGAGTGAAACTTGTTTGCACAAAACTTACAATTCAAGGCGTAGTCCATTGTTCAAGTTGTGAGTAAGTGTAGCTTAAAATTCTACATGGATGTTCAACCTTAACCGGTCTCCATCGAAACACTGGTATATAAACAATACTTTGGAGAATGGCAAATCTCTTTGGGATTTTGAGATTTGGTGGGGGATTATTGGAATTGCTAAATGGGCTAAGGCCCATGTGAAGAATAATTTCTAGAAAAATCTTAAAAACCCACCTTATGGGATTGGCATAGGAAGTTTAGTATCACCTTGCTAGTTCTAGAAGAGGGAGACATCCTTATAAGGGTGAGCTCTCTCCTAGCCACTTGAGACATGCATAGTGGAGAGAACTGGAGGAACACACGCACGTGCTTGCTCGCCTTGCCACGCCAGGCGGCGCGCGTACGCGACATGCGCGTGAATGGTCCGCCAAAATTGGCTTCTCATGCTTGCACAGATGTAGCTTCTTTTTGCAGTTTTTGTTTTGCTGCAAATCTTAACAACTTATCTGGAATTTGTTTTGAACTCGCGAGATAATTTAGAGTCCGGATAGGATATGCGCAGCCTATCCGGTTCGGTTACGAGATAGAGATCGTGCGGATGTCCTGATCACGTGTCCTAATATCTCTATAAATACTGAGCTGCTGTCTCCTCGCGACATATGCGAAAACTTATGGTTTGCCATCTCTTCTGTTCTGAGCCGTCATTCGTCGTCTACTCCGTCCCGATCGTCGGCGTGCACCGGCAAATTGGGAGAGCAGGTCTCCGGAACCCTCGCCTTGGACGTCTTGCACTGGGAGAGGGCGAATAAGATTTTTAGGAAGCGCTACGCGCGACTGCTCGCTGTGCGCCCATCACGGCTCGTCTTCCTTTACGTTCGGGCGCTGCGCGTCGTCGTCATCACCCGGTACCGCGCATCGTTCGTGCGGTACGTGTTGCGCCCGTGTCTGCTCCAGAACAGGATGCACCCATGTCTACTCCACAATAGCCCTCACAACAGGGCTATATGTACGCGTATACTATGTCTCCTGTGTTTGATCTATTCATATTAATTGCTGTCATATACATGTTTAGATCAGATTACATGATTCTGTTTACTTATGCTATTAATGTCATGATTTATTTATGGAATAAATTAAATCTACATGTGCTTATACTTTCAACAGAAGCATGGTCGCACGCGTATTTACCGGACACACATACATACTTCTAAAGTACTATATACTAGACATCAACAGCATGCATCCGCATGTACTACATATTTTAAACTCACATCGGGTTGGTATATCTGTTAATTTAGATTTTAGAATTATTAAATCATTAAACCGTTGGTTGGAGGAACGATTAAAGACCATGGATCACGATGTTGCTGTGTTGCTAGGTTTGATCTGCTGCCGGTGTTGCTATTGCTGATGCTGTTCACTCCTTATCGCTGGTGCTGTACTACCAAGGTCTTTGCTGCTGCTACTGGTGGTCAGGAATGCAAGAGGAGAGACAAAACAGAAAAGCCAGGTAAAGACAAGAAGTGGAGGAAATTGGGGATTTTTTTGTAGATTCCCCAGATTCGCCGGTTTGGTTGCAAACTCAGGATTCATGCTACAAGGGTAAATTCAGTTTGTCTCTAGTTGCATCAATTTATAATAGAAATCGAGTTTAGTCGACGATGATTAGAATTTAATTTTCCGATCGGTAGGATGAAAACTTATTTCGAAAACTGGGATTAATTTGTTTGGAATCAGGCTCTGTGATCCAAATGAAGGTTTTAGGTATCGTCGTTATCTTTCTAATGGTTCTGACTTCATGTAATTTAGACTAATAGTTTAGGAGATAGAGCAAAAATAGTACTGCTGACTGGGTCAAAACCAGCAGCGTTTCTTCTTTTTAAATCTGGAACCAATAGAGATAGATTTAGAGTTTTTGCTCAACATGAAAGTTGTAAATAGTTTTATGTAGATGCTCTAGATAGACTTATTTGCTTAGTTTGGTTTATCGGTTTAAATGATACAATTAAAATAGTGAGAGGGACATGCTTTTAGCTGGTTTATAGAAAATTCCACGGTTTAGAATATCAAGCAATTAGAATGGTGTATATTTATTTCCATTGCAGTTGTGAGATTTTGGGTGTTTTGTTGTTCTTTAGGTTTGGAGAGTTCTGGTGGTGTTGGTATAATAGTGGGTTATTGTCAAGGTTAAGGCAAGTGCATGACGAACTAATTGTGTGTGATGAATGGATTGTTTGCTCTGTTTATTTTATTATCATTACATATTCATGTGATTGCATATGTTCTGATCATGGTTCATGCCCTTCCTGTTTCATGTGATTACTCATGTTTCAAGTTGATTTTTTAGTTGTCGACGTTATTCTATTTTCAAGATTCTTGACTCTTATTCTGGATAGGTAATTTAAGTTACATGCTGGTCATGGTTGTGTATCTTGATTCTTCTAGTTAAATAATTCAAGTTTCATGCTAGCCATGGATGTGCAATTTGGTTCTTTATTCATGTTCCTGTGGCTAAGCACTAGCCCTACTTAGTGGGCTTTGCCAGTAAATGCTAAGGATGTATTCACGATTGCACGGGATGGGAACTACTATTTCATGGAATCTGGTGTTTTGATATTCACGTCTGCCCGAGATGGGAACTACTGTTTTTTGGAATCTAGAGTTTCTTTTCAAACGAGGAAAAACGATTTCGTACTCGTTCTTTAATACTGATTGTTGTATGTATGTTTTATAGTTCCATAGTGTACTTGCTGAGTATTTTATACTTACCCTTGTGTTTCATTTAGTTTTTAGGTACCAACTGATATTGGCATGCATGGAGTAGCACCCAACATCTCTACACTTATGCACATCTAAAGTGGTTTCATAGCATTAGAATTATTCACACCATAATTGGATTTGTCATGATTATTTACTTCTGGTGTGGTAGATTATATTGTTTCTTCGGAGTTGGTCATGGTATTATGCTCATGAATGAGGTGTGATTAATTATTCTTATAACTGCTAATCGTGGATGTCTATAAATATAAGGGAGGCTCTGCCAAATTTTTTTAATAAATTTAGGTGTTTCAGGTTTTGTGTGTATAATGTGTAGCAGCTCAGGTATATGAATACCTGGGGTGTTACACTTACTACATGAGTTTTGCTCAAGCATGGAAATCGTTACTACTAATCAGATTATTAAATGCTTAGATAGTTGTCAAACTCTGATAAATACCACATTGAATTTGCATAACTATGTTCCTAGTGTTGTTAACTATAAGTTCTCCATGCATATGTTCCACATCTATTGATTTTAATGAGTCCCTGTTCTGCTGAAATTACAAAATCAAAATTTGAAGGTCAAAGATTCATTTTCTGTGGATTATTTTAAAATAAATTCTCTCTACGTTCAATTAGATATTGGCCTATTGGGGCGGCTGCTTGTAAGTTTGGGAATATATTGGCTAAGATGTCAACAAGTGTAAGGTAATTTTATTTAAGAGTGAATCTATGTAATACTTAGGTTGCAATATATGCAAATTGGAGTTATACAAGTTACTTGCTTTTTCTACAAATATCACACAGAAGATTGACCAAGTGGGCTCATAGAGTCTTTTTGTCTTATCCTTAAATTCATACTGTGTAGATGGAGGACCAGTGTATTATTGTATCCTGTTGTACAAGTATGTGGGTTTGCATAAATGTTTATTATTTTATTTGGTGTGACTTATTCCTGCTACATTATCAATGATTGCACATCTCATGTATTTTTTTACATTACCAGTGTATTATTTTATTTGGTGTTACTTATTTTTGATACAAGATATCTCATGTATTTTTTTAGCTATTTACCTGATAGAAATTACTGCATGATGTTTTCTGTTTGTCAACTAAAGGGTTAGAAAATAACAGGAAGGAAATATTCCAGTTGTAAATTAAGCATAGGCTATAGAGAACTAAGGATCAATTTGACAATACGTGTTTCTACGCTCAAATCCATGATGATGCTCCAATGTTAACATTGATTGTGCTGAAATGATATGTCTATCTTAACATTGGTTGTATTTTGATTGTTTCCACTGTATTATAAATCTCACCGTAGCATTAGCACAGGTAAGTTACTAGTATATGAGGTAACCGTAGATGATTTACAAACACTTAATTTTTTTTCACCTCTAGGACCCCTCAAGCTCTTGTTGTTTTTAGGCTCTCAATTAGTGCTGATCCGGACGACATCTAACGGACAGACATTACCACCAGGTACTTGCATGTTTTAGGAATAAAAGGCCTGCACATCTGAGCTCCTTAACTTGCCATGTAGCCTTGTTCCTCTGCTATCCGACTCATATGGCTGTAAAATTAGATGGTTGTGTTTAGATCATGTGATTTTTGTGGACTAACCTGCCAGAAGATTGCTTCTTTTTTGAAGCTGTACAAAGTGTCATCCCAGTATACATATGCTTCATTCTGAATTGCTGACCCATTAGACTAAAATTCTAAAGAACTGTTAAGATCCATACTCCTATTTGTTAAGGTAACATCTGCATCTTTACCTCAGCCCTTTTTTTTTAAAAAAAAACAGCCTTGATAGTTGAAACCCTGACACAAGTGACAATGCTTCTTCAGTAGCCATTGAAGTAGGAGGCCTTAATGGGACCTCCCTGCCAATTGAACTAATTGCTGGGCTTCCAATAACCAGTTGAATGATTACATGCCATTGTCACCTAATGACTGTTATCTCAAATATGTACAGATTTCTTTCATTGCACCTTTTTCCATTGTTTCGTTGCATTATGTACATTGAAAACCATGTACAGTGAATACATATGACTCTCAATAATTTTTTTTCATTGGTACAAATGCAAGTGTTACTCTTTGTCCTGACCATTTTTATGGATATATAATTTATAAATATGCAGGAGATCTATCCTCGATTCAAAGGAATATGAAGATGACAAGAATAGAATCAAAATACCACTGTCCACAGCAAAAACGGCTGCTACAGCAAAGAAAGCTAGAAGTGAATACTAATCCCTCAAGTATTATCCCTTTATTAAGTATAGCAGGTAATCTAGTAGACACTTCTTGATTATGTGCCTTTTACACAGGAAGTGAAGTTCTCCGCAGCAACTTTATGAAGATAGCTCTTTTTTTGTTGGAAGCCATATGAAGATAGCTCTCTTTTGGTTTGAAATCAGGATAGCACATCAGTATGATGTCTATTACATATGATAACAAGCAGAGACATCAATTTACAGAGCAAGTGAAGTACTCCAGCAGCTTTCAGCTTTCTGAAGATAGCTCTCTTTTCTTCGAAGCCTTATGAAAATAGTTCTCTTTTGCTTGGAAATCAGGATAGCACATCAATATGATGTCTCTTTCGTATAATGAGAAGCAGAGGCATCAAGATGATGTCTTTTGAACAATGTAACATAGTGTTAGTACTAATGCATATAACTATGTACTTAAGTTATGCTATGCAGTACAAGGTACCTTGATATAATTCAAGGTTTAAACAATATATTTAAAACAATACAACATTGTCGGTTCAATGGCTCTTACTATCTATTAGACACTTTTAAGACGACTATGCAATTTTGACCCGCCAATTGGCCCCCTTGCAATTTTATAGCCCGTACATATAATATTCAATGGGCTTCTAATTTTGGGCAAAAAAAGCTGATAAATGAAGTAAAATAATAATATAATGGAAGGTGACGAATATTTTTTTGAAACACAATACAAACATAGACGCTTATATACACGCGAACAAACACTAAATGCACATATAGAGATTAGGCCAACATATCTTGAGATTAATGAAGTTATCGTAAGTACCTCACTATCGATGGTTATGTTGCCTGCTACTTGAGAAAAATAATTAGCTGAAGTGCGATCACCCATGTGGTTAAAGGGAAATGAAGCATTATTCTTAAATTTCTTATCATTTGAAACAAAGCATTAAATGACGGCTGTGTGAATGTAGGCGCACTGAATTTTTTATTTTCTTTTTAATGTACAAAATGAGGAGGCGTATTTTAAGTTTTTTATATACAGTAGGACAACAAAATGCAAAGCAACACGGTAGACCATGCAGTATGTGCTGCCTCTTTTGCCGTCGGCAGCACACGTGACTGCACGAGCAGTCGAGCAACATGGTTTGTGACTTGGTTTTGGTTAATGTACATGGGTGCACGAGCTACAGCCTACAGGTTAACTGGCATGCAGGCCCAGATAAGGGTGATAGCTCAAGTGGTGGTCTGGCCATGAGTATCTATTGTTTTTGTAGCATCTCCATTCGTAATGGAACCTAAAAATGTTCAGAAACTAGCATAGACTTCACATTGGCAATATATAACAAATTTTAGACTTATTTGTTCAACATTGTGTTATTGCTCTAATTTTAATTTTCAAGTTACCAACCTTTCTCTAAGTACACATCAAAATAGTCTAAATGAACATATTCGAAATGTTAATATTTTTAAGTATACATCAAAAGAGTCTAAATGAACATATTCAAAATGGTCATATTTCTCGCCAATTTTCTAGTATAAATAGATAAGTAGGCACATATTCAATAAAAAATCAAAAGCTGGAATAGCTCAGTTGGTTAGAGCGTGTGGCTGTTAACCGCAAGGTCAGAGGTTCAAGCCCAAGCCCTCCTTCTAGCGAGTATTTTTAACCTCCTTAACCTTTTTTTCCTTTTTAACCTCTTTTTCTTCTTTTTCTTGTGGAGGTTCAAGCCCTACCTCCTTAACCTTTTTTTCTTTTTCTTGTGGAGGTTCAAGCTCCTTCTAGCAAGTATTTTTTAACCTCTTTTTCTTCTTTTTCTTGTGGAGATTCAAGCCCTCCTTTCCTTTTTCTCGTGGAGGTTCAAGCCCTCCTCAAGTCACTTACATTTGACAATACGTTTTTCTCTCTTTTTTTTCTTTTTCTTGTGGAGGTTCAAGTCCTCCTCAAGTCACTTATATTTGACAATACGTTTTTCTCGTTTTTTTTTTCTCAAATCAACACTTTAGGTCACTTGACAATACGTTTTTGCTCATTTTTTCCTCAAATCAACACTTGGTTTCTCTTTTTTCTCTTTGCATCACTTAATTTCCTTTCTATTCCCCCACCCCTGCTTCTTCGCCTGCTCAAATCACTTCAATTTTTGAGCCCCCCTCCTAGCGACTTTACTATCAATCAAATATGGTCAACACATCCTTGTTTAGACTTGCATAGTATGAAATTTATTCTCAACCTTGCTTAAACATTACTTTCCTTACTTTTTAAATTGTTTCTTAAGGTAGAATCAGCTGCATTTGTTTTACATGAATAATAAGTCCCATTCTCTCATCCAGTGAACCTGTATTTTGTTTCTTTTGGCATGCATGACTACCTTTTTCAGTACTCGTCCTTGTAAGTGAGCTAGAAAAGCCGGATTAATTTGTTTTGCTTCCATCAGCTCGTCCATGTCTCTGTATCACTTGCATGCCACACAATTAATTTTTTTATTGATTAATTAATTAGCTCCCATGGAGTTGTGAGGCAGCTAGCTAAACTGCTGCTGATCTGACTTATCTGCAAGCATCCGATATACTACTACTACCTACCGTCACGCCTAAAAATTCACTAACTTCTAAAGTAAATTTTGTGTATTAAATCCCCCTCTTCAGGAATCTGTTAGGATACACAAACTAACAACTTGGTAAATATAACCAAAACTAAATAACGTTAAATATTTACATAAGCAGCACTTAGTCCTCTCAAGAAAAAATCTGCAGCGAAAAGACGATCTAGCGAACCTTTAGCATCACGCTCACAGATAGCTCAACTGGGATATAAGCCAGATCTATATGTCTATCTTCTCCATCGGAATGCTTATCTCTGATGAAGGTAATTAAGCACGACTAAGTACCATCCACCGTACTTAACAAGTCACACATAGAATACAATGTAATGCAATAGGATTCAATAGAGACATAACAGTGTTCTTTTGCATAAATGACATTTACTACATTTGGATCTAAAAGCATATGAAAACAATATAAGTTTAATCAATATTAAATCTATCACTGAACAGCACACCCAGTGTGTTCAGGCCCAAACCACTCCATACCGGGAGCTACCAAAAACTCTCCATACCCAAAGATATCTAATTAACCACTCCTTACTTGGAGTCATCATATTTCCATCAATTACCAAATTATTACCATTAATGAATAGCATAAGACTAATTACAAAAAACATTGTTAGGCTTGCCCATAACCGTGGGCAGGCTATTCGAATAGTTTACTCTGATCAGAGGTGTACAAACTTACCCACAAGACATAATTATGCATATATTCCTATGCCCCAAAATACCACCATGGTACTGCAAAGGAGAAAATCATGACGTGACCCATCGCATAAAATAATCTAACATGATTCACCAATCAAGATCTCAGTCTTTTCATACCCAGAACAGACTCACTCAGTGCCCCCATGAACTTATCACTATCGCTTCACAGTTTGGTGTTCCACATCGGATCATGCTATACAACAAGTCAAGCTGTTGCTCATTTTGGCTTGTTGTTAGTACGGTAAATGCTTCACAACAGTAGCTCACGAACCGGTCCTTGATTGTCATGAGCACAACTAGCAAAACCATGTGATCATAACCCACCATTAATCAAATTTTAGTTGGAATATTAATTAACCAACTACGACCAACTGTCTGAGCTACAAATGATTATCCATAGTGAAATTATAAGTGAAATATATGTCACTTCACATGAAATGATACTATTGTTTCTAAGTATGGCTAAGCAAAATCTAGATAATCTAGCCAAACCAATATATAAGATCATGGCTAGTCAAATTATATCCCAAGGAGATAAAGTATAGGGTATTAATAACAATAATGGCTATAATAAAAGGTATATGATATAATAATAACCCGTAATAAGGTGACATTTAGAAATGCATAGAATAATGTTAAAACAAAATAACTTTCGCAATTGGGATCAATATGCTCAAGAAGATTGTTGTGTGACTTGCCTTGCTCTCCCGAATAATTTTTTGAAACGCTTTCCTCGAACTCGTGATCCTCTAAAACATTGTAAAACTACACCTTACACGCAAACAAAGAAAAAACACTAAGACAAACACGTAGATCTTGATTTTAGATGAATTTTGAGACTTGAACGACCTCATACCGAGTTTGTATGAATTAGTTATGAATTTTAGAAGATTTAATTCAATTAAAAGCTATTTAAAAGGATCAAACTAATTTATTGCGTCATCATTAATTATTTTTTAGTTAAAAATATAGGTTATGAAGTCAGCTATGGAGAGAGATGGGCTAAGTCACTGATAGGTGGGACCTACCTCTCATGGAGAGGAGGGGCTCGGTCTACCCTAGACCGGTCCATGGAGAAATCCCCGAAGATCGACCTCCAGAATAGATCAAGAGATTCGATGGTTAAGATTAGATCTTGGATACTTGATCGGATTGGATGGCCGAGATCGATCCGATCGGATCAGATAGCATAGGTTGAACCCGGTGGACAGTCACGCAAGACGACACGCAGGCGCTCGCGTGGATGCCACGGAGGACTGAAGAAGTAGAGGTGGTGCCGAGCGGCGGATGACCTGGCAGCCACTGTCGATGTATGAACACCGTATGCGGCGGATGACCTGGCAGCCACTGAAGATGTATGTATGACCTTTGTGAGTTCAACCGGGGGTGAATGTGCTCGATTTGTCCTAGGTTGTTGCACAAGTAAGTGAGGCAATTGGTTTATATAGGTTCAGGCCGCACGGTGGCGTAATACCCTACTCCTGTTGTATTCTTGGTTTTCTCTCTTGGTTGCTTGTGAGAAGTGTTTACAAGACTTAGACTCGTAGAGTTTTTCTGGATCCAATCCCCCCTTTTTCCTTGGCCTTAGCTCTCTCCTTATAACTCTTAGGGGAATACCACAGTTACCAGACTATGAAAAACACCATTACAAATTTAGGTGTGTTAGGTCTTGCCGTCCCCTGACCGGTGCGCTAGGTCACCGCGCTCCTATGGGCCCCCCTCGAGGCCGGTCCAGAGCGAGAGGGTAGTTGCCTCGCCACGCGTTCAAGCATGGCTGTCGAATGCTTGCTAGGGATGATTGGGCTTACCACGCTGGCCATAGGCCCCTCTTGTCAGCCTCCTGTAAAGGTAGGCGAAAAATAGGAGGCTTGGGCGGGTGGCACGGCAGTCAACCACGTCGCCTGCCACCCCCGCTCCTATAAGGAAAATATGATGATGCGCATAACGAGTGGTACAGAGCCATCTTGTCCCCCACGCCGCACGCCTAGTAGATAAACGTCTCATCGCCCTTAATTGGAAAGGCACGTGAGGACCAAAGCAGGGCGACACATTCTATCTCATCGCCATTAATGTCCCTGCTCCTGCACTAATCCTGGGCTCTTGGAAAGGTCCACCTCGAGGGCAGCCCCAAGGTGGTACCCCAGGCTCGGCCGCCGTGGGCACGAGCTCGGGTCCCACCCCAAGCTCAGCCCTCACAGCCACGAGCTCAGGGCCTGCTTCCATGGCCACGTGGCAGTTTGGGTCATGTATGTGGCCCTAGGCGATCTGATGACGTGGCTGCCACGTGCCGCCGACGGTGGGAGCCCCAATTCTCACTTCACCGATAGCCACGTCGGCACACCGGGCGGCAAGCACGGGACGTAGCGGTTGACGGGGAGCGGCGGCGAGACGGCGGACGGTGACAACACCAAAAGAGAGAGGATGGGAAGACGGCAGAAACCAGCCAGCGGCAGGCTTCTTGTGGTGGCAGAGATTGGGTCGATGGCGATGACAGCGAGATAGCGGCTTCCAGGTTCGGGGCGATGACAGGTTTCACCACGTCGCAGGATCCCCATGGAGGTGGCGGCGAGCTCTGATGGCAGCGACATCAACGGCGAGGCACGATTGGAGCACAGCGGGGGCGGCGAAGCGAGTTCGAGATGCAGTGCCGAGGCTACAGCTTTGGTAAGCTTTGAGAGGTGACGGAATCGGGACGAGAGGATCCGGAGCTTTCTATTTAAAGGGAAAAGGGGAGGAGTTAGGTCTGATACGACGGCGGCCGCGGCTAGGTTTACCTATCGGCAACCGAAGCTCGTTGAGGAGCCGGACTCCTTCGAGATTCTCCGAAAGAATTGAGGGAAAAGGAAGAGAAAGATCAGAAGAGCCATCCCCCTCAACTGATTTGGAAGGAGGAGGCATGCGGAGGCCGGATTTCGCGGGATTTGCGGCGGCGAAAGAGCTCAGGACTCCGGCTAGAGATTGACGGAGGGCCTAGCACGTGGACCCGGTTTGTCAGCCTTGGAGAGAGAGAGGAGAGGCACTGGTGCGAGAGGGAAACGGCTCGGCGAACTCGGCTGCTGGGTCGGTAGAGAGGAAAAAAATAGGCCTCGCTCGAGAGAAGGCAAGCCGGTAGGTTAAGGAAATGGTCTTGGACCGAAGGGAGTTGGGCCGGAAATGGCCCAGAGCTGAGAGGAAAGAGATTTTTATTTTTTAGTTTAAATAATAGCTAAAATAATCTTTGTATTTTTAAAACTAATTCTTTAGCTCTAAAAATATGAGAAAATTTCAGAGAGTATAATTAGACATGGTGAATTTAACAAAAATACTCCAAGCCATATTTTATTAAGGAAATTTTTTCTTTTATTATATTCACTTGTTTGTTGATCACACTTTAATATAAATTCTAGAAATGATTTACTTAATAATTTTTAATCCCTGAAAAAGTTAGGGTGTGACAACTACTAAGAGACTAAGGAAGAACAGCCTCTCTTGCATGCAAACTATTTCTTTCATCCTAAATTGTAGTTATTTTTAGAGTTTAAATTTGTTCTAAAATATAGCTATTTATTTATCTACTGTTTGCTTGATCTTAACCAATCACAACCATCTTCTATTTAATTTCTTCATATACTTTATTTTCTCGACTAATCATAATCTTCCGTCATTCAAATCCATCTACTTTCTTAATTTCCATAAAAATCTTTAGAAATACTTATATTTTGAAATGGAGGTAGCACACTATATTTAATCTTTTTCCAGCATGAAGTGACACGAGCATGGCGACCGGCTGAAAAGACAAGCACTAAGGTTTGGTTTGCATATGTAAATGCACATACGTACCGTGGTCGCTACTCGCTAGCGATCCATCGAGCTAGCTGCTGGACTGCATCATGCACGCTTGGCAGTTTAGGTCCCCATCTCTCGATCGATGTCGGCGTGTACATGGGCCCTACGGATCCATAACATCTCCATTTTCAGTTAATTGAGCTTGAAAATTCGTGAAATTAACGTCCTTTGGTAGATGTGGAACATATATATATATATATATATATATATATATATATATATATATATATATATATATATATATATCAAAAATCCGGCTTTTAAGTCAAATTTCGAGAAATATTTACTACTTTGTATTTTATTGATCTGTTCTTACTTATTAGAAATGTTATAAGCATCTTATATGATATTAACATTTAACCTTTTGTAATTGACTATCCTCGATTTATCTTTAACTTCTTCAATATAATTTATTATTATAAATGCCGCCGATCTATAAGGACTTCTACTTTTCCTTATTGCTTCTAATTTTAATAATTATTATATATACATTTTAAACTCTTGTATATCCTTTGGTGTTGCTTCTATTGGACATGTTTTAATTATATAGTCTGGGTTTATTATATTAATTTTACAAGTAATTGAAATTTTCTCCTAGTATTGTATTGGGATTTCTTCTATTATTTGAATGTCCTCTAATCTTTGGGAGGTTTCTCCTATAGGGTTCTTATATATGGTTTTCTTAAAAAAAGCTACCTCATAATAAACAGACAGGAATTCTTAAAGAAAGCTACCTCATAATAAACAAATAATTTTACGTATGGTTTTTTCTTTCAAGAACCCCAAAGGATGATATAAACAGACTTAACTTGCTTACCTTATACTGGTTTATATTACACTTCTTGTTTCAATATATTTACAAGATATATTCTTATCAAACTACTACTATGACTAGAGGACGGTTCTAAGCTTTGGCTGGAGGCGCTCTTCCTTCTTTGGTGTGTGTCCTCTTGGCTTGGCCGTATACTAGTAGTAAACAGTAACTCTGAATAGTAGTAAACAGTACCATGAATAGTAAACAGTAACTCTAAATAGTACCAACATGAGTGAATAGTAAATTAAATAATAGTGTATCAGTATATCAAAGAAGTTAATTATATCAAGGAAGTTTGGTATCAGAGCCAGGTTACCATTGAAAAGGTAAAATATTTAAATCTACAAGGTAATATTGGAAATGTAGTAAATACAAAAAATAATATCAATCTAAGGTGTAGACTGAACTATACTGAAGAACATAGTTGGCATTCTAATAGTAGTCAACTGAACTTAATTGTTGACTTGATATATAATTTCTATACAAATTGGGAGAAAGATAAGACGATTTGGAGCAAAAATTTGAAGCGTTATATAAAGAACATAAGCAAGTTGAATAACAATATTCTCTACTTAATAATAAATTAAATTTTGCATTAAAATTACTAGAAAAATTTAAGACAAGGCAAAATAAAATTGCACAAAACAGTGATTATATCAAGAAAGATTTTGTTCCTCTGAATAAGAAAGTAGACGTCTTATTAAATTCAGATAAGGTACTAGTTAAAAAGAGTGTTACAGAAGATATTTAATACCTAGATCAAGATTTAGTTGAAATTAAGAAGTTAATTGAAAAAGTAAAGGTTTTAATACTTTCTAGCCAAGTAAGCAAAAAAATAGTTTTGGCTTCATCAGGTATAGTTGCATCCTCACAAGCTATAAACTCAGAAAAATAGATCTATCTAGGAGTCTTTTTAAAAGAATAGTAAGCAGAGACGATAGATCTTTAAATAATAATGATAAGCAAAAGGGTAAATATGAAGAAATTGATGACTTGAAAGATGTTGCGGAATTAGACAGACAATTTGAAAGATATCAGAGAGACACTTTAAAAGTAATGAAAGCTCAACAGATATATTGTATGGTATTTTTTAAGAATAGAAATGGGTTATATAGAATATCTAGAGAAGTAGAATTGTGTGTTTTAATAAAACCAGTCGAGCTAAAACTTGTATCCAAGGAATTCGAAAATGGATTAAAATATACAGGGTATAAGTATATTCACCAAGGAATGTACATAATAGGAATCAAAGGTATGACTAGAAAAATTTAGGAGCAAAAGTGCTAATAACTTTGTTAGATAAAATATGGAACACAATAGATAAAGCAACATTAGGTTTTTTAGAAAGTGATATGAATGAAAATAAGTTAATAACCTATATAGCCATAGATTTAATGATGCATGTAAAAAAAAATTTAGATAAAATGAGTTTTGGATTTCAAACAAAAGGATACGAAGAATTTAAGCGGACAAATTTGTTAATAAGTATAGAATTCATAGGTAGATTAACTAATAAAATGCTTCTAAATACAAATTAAATGTAAATGATGTGATCGAAAGTATGCAATTTAAGGGAATAACATTTATGAGCCCTTTAAAAATAAGTTCTGAAGAAAGAGAACGAAAAGAGTGGAAAATTAGTGAATTAATAGAAAATAAAACTTTGAGTTAGCCCGAAAATTATATAAGTTACCAAAATAGTAAGGGGAATACCAACATTAGGTTTATAAATTATAAGTTTAGAACTGCAGATGACCTAGATGTAGAAGCTTCTGATAAAGACATTGTAGATAATCGAAGACATAGTATTTCTGAATTCATGGAAAATTAGATCAAGAAAGTGAAATAAAATATTATGAGGACAAATTAAAAGAAATAGCCGTAGAATACAATAATTCAACGAAGAGTGAGTGGCCTAAAATAAAAGATAAAGAATTTTATTTCTACAAAGAGTTGTCTAGGATAAAGAAACTAAAAAAGAATAAAGATATGGATATGGAAACCCCCAAAATCCAAGAAAGTAAAGTAGAACAAATAAAGCTTAAAGAAATGGCTAAAGATGACAAACGAAAGCAGAAGGTTAGCAATGAATTAAGTGAAAAAGAGCAATGGAAAGAAAATGAGAAATTGTTTTTAGAAAGCTATGAAGCAGAAGTTAGTTTGATGAAAAAAATAGAGAATATAAAAGAAGTAGAAGATAACTCAGAACAATATAATGATTTTATAAACTCTTTAGATGATATAGGTTTGCATAATCTTGATAATGCTATGGAAGCCGTGGAAGTAGACTTAGGAACAGGAAAGAGGAAAGGGTATAGAGAAGGTTCTGTAAAAAACGAAGGAGAAAGAGAAAGACCAGCTAGGGCAGTAGGAAAATGGCCACCAATCAGAGAAGAATATTCATATAATTATTTCCCAGAACAATATAGTCAGATGGGCACTAAAAGAAGAGATCTAGAGTGTCCTGCAAAATTTCAAAATAAAAAAGTGATGGTGCTATATTAAATTTAGCCGCACATGATCCCATTGACTAGCCAAATATTATTAGTATTTGTAACGCCCCTCTCCCGCTAACCCGTACAGGTTAACAGAGGAGGAACGTTGTTACCTGTACTACCTGTACCAGTTCCAGGAGACCAGCTGGTACATATAGGACATCGATGGATCACAACCAAACCTGCTTTATTTATTATACATAGTTCTTATATAAGTTGCAGCCTCGGACAGAACCCGAGACATGCAACGATACATTGCAAAAGTAGGCAGCGGAAATACACGGGTAGACCTATACCCACAAGCATGGCTTAGGGACCTGATCGAAACCCTAAAACTCCTCGTACTTGACTTGATCCTGGTAGAATGTAACGCCCAGAAATTCACCAACGAAATTCTGAATATTCATGTGTATTAAATCCCTGTCCAGAAAAGCCAAGGTACACAAATCTAAGTTGCCATACAGAGAGTCTTACAAACAGAGTAAAATTATATTACAAAAATGCAGCGAAAAAAAGGTAATTAAAGTCTATAAACGTCTGGCCAAGCAGCAGCTTCTATTCCACAGACATCTTGACGGCGGAGCCAGTCTATTACTCGAGACGATCCTCGTCGGACGCGTTCTCCAACACTGGGAGGGGGAAAAGGGAGCAAGGCTGAGTACCACTCACAGTACTCAACAAATCACACCCATAATTATGCATATGCACAGGGAACAAAGATCAGCTGGGGTTTGTTTGCGTAAAAGTAGTTGCAAACGGTAGTAGTTCGCAAACAGTAAAAATGTTGATTAATTTAACAATATTAATTCTCCACCGATTAACGTTACCCCACGTTAACCAGGCCCAACCATCCCTTACTGATCAACGTTACACCACGTTGACCAAACTCCACTGATGAATGCTACACCACATTCACCAGACTCCTCCAGTTACCGTTACACCACGTTAACCGGACTCCACTAATTAACGTTACACCACGTTAACCAGTCTTTACTGATCAACGTTACACCATGTTGACCAATTGCCCCTGATCAACATTACACCATGTTGACCAGGCCGCTCTGATGAACGCTACACCACGTCCACCAGGCGTCACTGATGAACGTTACACCACATTCACCAGTCTCCACCGATTAACGTAACACCACGTTAACCGGCCTCCCCCGATCAACGTTACACCATGTTGATCGGACTCCACACCTTCCACATGAACCATACTAGTTTCATAAAGCCATATTAATTATCTAAAGGTGAGACTAATCACGGTGAGTCTTGATCAACGTGCCCATAACCGCGGGCGCAGCTATTCGAATAGATTTACTCTGATCAGAGGTGTATAACTTTACCCACAAGACACAGCCCCACACACGTTCCCGTGTGCTAGTGCATCACCAGGATGCCCCGTGAGAGGCTGTGACAGGACTGTTCACGCAACCTCTCCCTAACTATCCACACCACGCTGAGGTTGCACTGCCGACAGGGCACACCATATTGGCCAGACTACCCCCCTTGCGCCACAGTGAATCCGGAAGCCGATCAACTCTACCCCGGGCCGACCCAACTCCATCACGCCCACCCTCATCTCCGGTGCCTAAGAGAGGGAGAAGAAATGCTACAAGCCCAGCCGTTGCCCACGCTGGCTTGTGGAAAGTACGAGTAATTGCCCAAGTCGTTCCCGCGAACCGCTCTTTAATTACCATGGGTGCGACAAGCAGAACCATACACCCACAGCCTACCATTTAGGTCCAATTTTAGTAATTTAACATTGGCCTATCCAAAGTTCCATTTTTCTGACATTGAGTCGAATCAAATAAAAAGATAATATTTAATTCCCAGGTGAGCTATGTTTCTAAGCATGGCTAAGCATCCTAAGAATAGTAATCTAATCATAGTATTACCCAGGTGACAAGGATTTAGGTTTCAAAACTAAGGCACAGTCCTATCATTATATAGGTTATAACCCATCCACATGAAATATTGAAATAATACAGTTTATTTAAGTAAACAAAGCATTTTAGTGAAAAAGGGTACAAAATGATCAAGATTACAGTGCGACTTGCCTTGCTCCGGCTCGACGTACTCCGCTATGATCTCGTAATACACGGAAGAGTCACCGGCGTTGGATTCTATAACAGGCAATACACAAACAATTAAAAACAGTACATGTGGGCAAGCAAACATAGGCTGAAAGTATTTTAATGGGTTCTTGGCATTTTTCTAGATTTAATGCAATTTGAATGGGCTTAATCGGAGTTAGTATGAATTAGTTATGAATTATTGAAGTTTTACTGTTATTTCTAATGTAAAACTAATTGCTAAACAATTTATTGCGCAATCAATCGGTTTATTGCATCACTGGACCGAGAAGCCGGCGCCGACAGGAGGGCCCCACCGGTCAGCGGCGCACAGGAGGGTGGCGCATGGTGGACCTAGTCCACCACGACCCAGCAAGAGGTGGACACGCGGCAGGGAGGCACGCGCCCATGGGAAAGGCCACGTGGCCAGTCCAGATCTGCCCCTGGGCAGATCGGACGGCCCAAGACGAATGGGGCTCACCCCCGTCGGTGCAGCCGCACCACGGCGAGGCGAGCGGCCCGATGGTCACCGCCAGCGACCATCCGGCCCACGAAGGACAACGGCAAGCTACGGGAGGACGAGAAGGAGACGAAGGAGAGCTCACCGAGGGGTTTTGACGGCCGGAAGACGGTGAACGGCGGCGGACAGAGGAGACAGGCGACGGCAGAGGTATGGGACGATGACGGAGTTGACGTTCCAGTGGGATTTTTCGGCGACGAAGACGTGGACGGGGCTGAGGAGATCCTGGCGAAGATGTGGGAAGCAATTAGGGCCAAAATGACCGAACGGATCGACAGGAAGGCGTGGCCGAAGGCCGGCGGAGCGGCTTACCGAAGGAGGCGACGGCGGAAACAGCCCTCCGGCGGCGTAGAGGCTCGCGAACGCGGTGGCCAGGCATTGCACCGGCGCGGCGATGCTAGCGGTGGCGATCTCGTGGTCTAGCGGCGGCTACAGCGGCGACGGCGAGCGGCCGGAGATGGCGGAGCGTGGCGGCGTCTCTAGTTTGCACGGCGCGAGGTGCTAGGATGCTCGGGAGGCATCGGGGTGTGAGGGGAAATGTAGAGGAGAGAGCGGCGAATGTTTTTATGCGCTCGACTGGGCGAGATCATGGCTGAACGGCTCTGAATCGGCGCTGGATTGAGGGCGGCGGCATCGGGGTCGTGCGCGCGATTCGCGTGAGAGAGGGGACGGCTGTGCCGGAGAACATGGAGGAGTGGGCGCGGACTCGGTCCACCCTCATTTGAACCGGGAGCGAGCGGGCACGGAGGCGGGAGGCGGCGCTGATCGGACGGCGGAGGGGATTTTTCCCCTCTGCCCGATTCGGACGGAGGAGAATGACGGATCTGACAGGCGGGCCCGGCCTATCAGCGGGAAGACGCGCGGGCGCATGGCCGAACCGGCCTGATGAGCGGGGCCCAGCGCATAGAGAAAGAGAGCGGGGAGAGCGGCGGCCGACAGATGGGCCCGCGAGGAGGTAGGCGCACGCGGGCCACGCGTGCGGAGGCTGGCACAATGCTGGGCCGGCGGCCCAGCGAGAGGAAAATAAACGAAAAAGGAAGAAAAAGAGAGAAAAGAAAAGAAAGGAACTTCCAGGGTTAATTTAATTCCGATAAGCGTTTTTGATTTATTAAAAATAGTTGCTGTGCTCTAAAAATCTAGTTAATATATTTTGGCAAGGGAACATAGGAAAACTATTCCCGGCCACAATAATTTATTATTTTGCATTTTTACACATTTAATTAATTCTCTGGCCTTTTAAATTTATTTTTCTTGGGTATTTTCTGAGGTATAATTTTGTGTGGCTAAATTTAGGGTGTGACATAGAATTGGCTGAGGGTGGGGTCTTCATCTTCATAGGCTTCTGAGAGAAGGTAAGCAAAGGTGAGTACACAAGGTACTCAGCAAGTCACGAAAATTATGTGGCATACAAAGTTTAGCAAGGACGGTTAGGGTCATTTCGCAAAAGTGGTTTTCAATGACTTTGTGGTTTTAAAACTCTAAGTGTGCTCTTTAAGTTGTCGGAAAGAAGCTCACGCTTCAATCCATTCTGTGAGTTGCTTTGCAACAACTCACCATAGTTAAGTTAATCGAGAAGAGACTCGCGTCTCAACCCATTCCACAAGTCGGAGACTTGTCACAAATTCCGATTTGGAGCGTACCCTCCTCTGGTACCTCCATTTAGGTGAATTCTCTTTATTTCAAAACTTGTCACTTAACTTAACTCAGACTACCTCAACTATGTTGTCATTCAACACCCCGGGTCACATAGGCCCGTTTTAGGCCACACAGGCCATCCATCAGTCACACAGACCGATTCTGGTAACGATTCCCAACCCGCAAAACAATTACACATATATTTATAAAATAAAATCTACGCCAGAGGAATCGCTTCACATCCGCCCATAACCGTGGGCACGGCTGTTCGAACAGTTCATAAACCTTTGCAAAGGGTGCACGCTTTTCCCACACGACGCGAGCTTACTCCCACACTGGCCAAGCGGGGAGGTTCGCAACAAGGCCTTTCCAAAGCCTTCCCAGGATAGCACGTTGCCCTATAAATGGGTTCTCTCAACCAAGTACCAGTAACTCATTTCCTATACTCAGGGATGGGGGTATATCGCCCTCTTGGCACCCAATCGCTCCCACATTTAGCAACCGAAAATCATCTTGGGAATACTAGTTACTTGGCCAGGGACGTCACATTGCACCCATATGATCGCACTATTATATGCTCAGTGCAATTCCTCAAGGAAACAGTCCTTAAAGGTCACATGAAGTCGGAGCCACATAGGCAGCGATGACCCATGGCCAAATTTTGTAAAACTATTTTATTTCACAAACTCTCGACCAAGGATGTTGAGGTTTAAAAGAAATCATTTTATTTAAAACCCTGATTTTCCCATCGTCATATTTTTAGTTTAGGTAAAAGGGGGTCATCGATATCCATACACAAGTACGAATATCAAGATGACAGGGTTACAAAGGACAAGGCATCAATTTATTCAAGGCATGTAAAATGCAGCAAATGGGTTAGGCCGGACAGATTCGATTACGTATCGCGGCCGATAAAAGTCGTGTTCCTAATTATGCAAGTTTTAAAAATTAAAATAAATTTTAAATCATGGATCCAATATGGTCAAGGGTGACTTGCCTTGCTCGAGGTCCTGCGGGTCTTCGACAAAATCTTCCTTCGGCGACTCCTCAGAAACGGCCTCTACGCGTCGCAAAAAGAAAACACATAAAAACACCAAGAATTAGAATCTATCTCATACAACTAATAGTGCCAATGTGTAGATCTCAATTTTAGAAAAATTTTGAGAGTTGAATGGGCTCAAACGGAGTTACAGTTTAAAAGTTATGAAATTTCAAAGTTTAAGTCATTTTTTTGAAAATAAAAGCATTAAAATTATTTGGAAAAAGGAATAAATAAAAAGGTCCAGAGGCTGACAGGTAGGGCCCTCGGGTCAGGAGAGAGAGAGGAACACTGTGGCTGACATGTAGGATCCTTGGGTCAGGGGAGAGAGAAGAGGCAGAGACTGACATGTGGGACCGGCAATAGTGAAGAAGAGAGAGGAGATGTAGGACTGACGTGTGGGGCCCGCAAGGCAGTAAGGGGAGAGAGAGGACAAAGGGGCTGACAAGTGGGCTGGCGTGTCAGTGTTACAGAGAGGGACGGGGAGCTGGCGGTGTGGGACCGGCTTGTCAGTGTCAGGAGGGAGGTGCCGCGGTGGCTCGAGGTGGCCCGCGTCGGCTGACGTGGCACCTATGCGGCAAGGCCACGTCGGCCGGTTCGACAAGGTCGACATGGCGGGGGATCGACGGCCGATGACCGCCGGAGTGGATCTCGCCAGCGGCGGCAAGGCTCGGCGAGCGGCCGACATTGGCAGAGAGCGGAGGAGACGGGGAATTAATTGAATGGCTCGGATTGGCCTAGAGAGTGGCGGAAGATGGTCGGCAGCGGACATCCGAACCGGCAGGGGCGGTGGCGAAGGGAGGAGATCGTCGCCGGTGACCATTTCGGTGGTGGAATGGCTCGGGTTTGGGTGGTTTGGGTGCGGCATTACACGAGGAAGAAGTGGGAGGCAGTTAATTGGTCTTTACCTTCGTCTATGGCGAGATACAGAGCGGCGGCGGGCGGATTTTGGCATTTCCGATTTAGGGGCTAATTGACGGCGGGAAGTGGTGGAGGAGCTTCCTGGGGGTCCAAGGAACTTGGCGGTGGCGGTGGCTGGGTTTGCGGTGGTCGGAATTGGCAGCGGCGCTCGAGTCAGAACACGGCAGAGGAGGTCTCTCGGCAGCGAGCTTGTTCGGGCTTGATTTCTTGGCGGCCGGAGGAGGGGAGGGCTGCTCTACTTATAGGAGAGCTCGAGAGCTAGCGGATGATGGACTAAGGCGGTGGCACAGGGAGATAAGCTCGAGCTCAGCGACGCGACACAACAATGGCGGAGCTCTGTGGCTTGCGTCATCCGGGCTCCAGAGAGAAAAAACGGGAAGAGGAAATGATGGCGAAGTGAAGGGACGATGAGCTTGGGCGTGCGGTTTGACTTTGGGGGCTTGCCGAGGAGAAAAGCTAGGCGGCCATGGCGTGGGTGACGTCGGGCGTACGGGACGAGATGGCGGAGCGGGTTTCTCGCCAGCGCTGACGCCACGCGAGGATAGCGAGGGTTGACAAAGGCGTCCGCACGCTTTTAAGACACCGACCGGACGGTATGGGCGCAGAATAGAGAGAGAACAGAGAGAGAGGTCGAGAGAGATCGAGAGAAGAGAGAGAAAAGGACGAGCGGCGGGAGGAAGACGAAGGCACTGTGCGTCGGCTGACTTGTGGGACCGCAGGGCAGAGCTGATCTCGTCCGTCCACGCGTACGCATCGGGCGGCCGAGGAGACGGGCAGAGGCGGGGTGGCTGACGTGCGGGGCCCATGGGATATTAATCCACGTGTGCACGCCCGCACTAGGCCGAGCGGGCCGGCGAGGGAGAATACAGTGACAGACCGAGAAAGGAAGAAGGATGGCCCGGCTGCACAGTACTATTTCAGATTTTTCCAGAGATTTGTTTGAATTGATTTTGGAGGATTTGAAATTTGGAAATTGGTTTGAATGGGGTTTTGAATTTTTGCAAAAATTCTGGGAAGTTTGTAGAGGCTCTAGGACTGATTTTTGAAGAGAATTTTGAGATCGCACATGGCACAAAAATTCCAAAATTGAATAAAGATCCATATTTTGAATTTAGGTTTTTATTAAAATAGTTTGACACAATTTAAAAATGCGATCATTACAGTATTTGAAAGGGGTTAATAGTTCAAAAATATATACAAAATCAACACAATATAGGAAACAAAGTAGAAGATATGATAACTTATTTAAAAACATTCTTGGGTAAATCTGCTAAGGTCCTATAGGAACAATGGGTTAAAAAGAATCCTAATAATTACAAAGAACTAAAAGGAGCTGGTAGTAATTCACATAATTTTGTAAATGTAATATCCAATATTATCATAACTGAAGACCTAGAATTAGGTTAAAGAACTTTGCAAAATGAAAGACTTAAGGAAATACAAAAATTAACATTCGCAAGCTAGAAGGGCATAAAAGAGTTTTCTCAACATTATTTATATAACGCTACAACTGCTAAACAAGGATATAATAGGGGTATAGTTGAGCGTTATTTCAATAAATTGCCTCTCCCATTAGGAAGCATGATTTTTAAAGAATATAAAAACGAAACTGAAGGAGCTGAAATTAATATCTCTCAAGCAATAACCTCTGTGTTTAAATAATTAAGAAAAATATGTACGGGTATACAAGCCCAAAGGTCTGTAAAACATTCTGATTATATTTTTGTAACAAAATAGTGCAAATACCTTTATCATATGGAGAAGATAGACATAGAAGTAAACGAAACTATAGACATCAAAATAAAAATAACAATAATATTAGAACAAAGAGAAATTGTTTTCTAAGAAGATCAGATAATAAAGCTCCTTTCTTACATAAAAGAAATGTAAGATGATATAATCAAAAGAAAACTTATGATAGAACATGCAGATGTTTTATATGCAATTCACTTAACCATTTGAGTAGAACATGCCCAAATAAAGATAAAAAAGGTATTCTAATAAATACGAAGAACTAGAGAGAGTTTTAATTATAGATAGTGTAAATGAAAATATACTAGTATGTGACGATGAAATAAAAGATGATGAATCAATATACTCAATTATAGAAACGGATGAAGTAGAAAATATTAACAAAGAATATGAGTTAAGCGATAAAGAGTTAGACTTAATTGATGAACTAGCAAGAATAAAAATTGAAATGATGGATCAATTAAGTGGTGAATATGATTGGGTTAAAGGAAAGGTTGATTACAATATTAAATGTGATTTTTTAATCTACTATCCAAGTCAAGATAATAGAGTCACTCGTAGTATATGTCTAAAATAAGTTTACGCTAAGTGTATAAGAGCAAATAAACAAAAATGGAGAAAAGAGATAGAATTAAAATTAGATAAGAAGATACTAGCTAGCATAGTCGAGTTTTCGAAAAATAGAATAAATAAATTAGAAGTAGAGTTAGAGAATTTAAAAAAGAAATGTGATATTAAGGCCTTGCCAGAAAATGAGGCTATACAAAACACTAAATTCAAAGAACAATTGGTAACGTTAAAAGATAATAACACTTCTAAGATAATTCGACTAAAAAATACCATAATCAATTTTAGAAATAAATATATAGTAAAATTGCCTTTTAAAGAAATTTTAGGAATAAGGATCTCGGTAAAAGTAAAGTTTCAACCAAAGGTATTATATAAAATATTAGCACTAATAGATACAGGGTGTACAAAGAATATTATTCATGGTAAATATTTCATAAAATGTCCTAAAATAGTTCATACAATCGATGATGATAAGGAAGAAGTCTCTACAAATATGTTCGGAATATATATATATATATATATATATATGTGTGTGTGTGTGTGTGATATAATGATTGCAATCTTAATTTCAAACAAATAGGAATCCAGGTTTAGCTACACGTAAACATATATATAAGGTCGATCCTCTTTTTGAAAGAAAAATCATATCAATCTTAGAACACAAAAAAATAGCTAGTGCAAAAAAAAAAACTCCATCCATTCACAAATATAAGTAAATTTGAGGTTCAAAATTGTCCACAAATACGAGGAATTTTAAAGCACTACTTTTCAATGCAATATATACAACCACTTTATTTAGCACTCGCTAGTAGTTGCATCGCTAGGTGTAATGTTTGTTAATCAAGTAAACTTCCAGGAGCATCAAAGCAATTTAACCGAACATTAAACTCTATGAAATAATCTAGAATCACATGTACTTGTGGACTGATGGAGTATATCACAAATCAGTATATGCCACTGTACGTCTGTCTAGCAGATATGGTAAGGACTTATGGTCTGATGGACCCAATTAATCACTGACCACCTCTTTATCTGTAACGACTAAAAACTATCATCTGTACCTTATGTTTATTGATGTGGAGCTTTATCTGCAATAGCTTCCCACCTATTACTGATGTCTCGTATCTGTAATGGCACGGAACGATAAGCAGTTACTGATAGAAAAAAAATCCAAAAATAAGAAAAAAGGTAGCTGATGCAGTGGCCACTTGATGCGTCCGCCATCGTGCCACTGCTGACCAGGACAGACATCGGCAGCCCAACAAAGCGGACGCCGCCGTTGGTAGCCAGGCAAAGCTCCTGAGCCGTTGCCGATATGAAAAAATGGAAAAAAAAAACAGAAATACCAGGAAAAACCCAAGCTGCTCATTGTCATGCTCGTCGCCTTGCTGGCCTCGTTGACGATGGAGGGGAAGGGCATGCCGTCGTCGTCAAGAGCTCCTTATGCTCATCGCCGTGCTGACGTCAGTGATGACGGAGGGAAGGGGTATGCTATCCCGCTTGAAATCTCCTTCCTCAAGCTCGGGACAGCCAAATCCGGCGGCCACTGAGCTTGGCATGACTAGATTTGGTCACCCCGAGCTCGCGGGCCGCCTAATCTAGCCGCCCTGAGTGATCCAGGGCGGTAGACCGAGGAGAGGGTGTGGCGGAGCTGTTGCACGGGCAGGAGAGCGAGGGAGAGGAGGCAGTGTCCGTGATGCAAGGAGGAAGAGGGGAGACAGTGGTGTCCGATGCAAGACGACCTAGACCGCCATTGTCGCCAACGCTTGGGCTCCGCTGCACCACCTTCGACTCCGCACGGGCACCACCGCATGTCATCGTCGCCAAAGCTGGATCCACCACCGCCAACCTTACTCTCCTCTTGCCTTCCCTTCCACATGACCGTCTCTCCCCTCTCGCCTTCCCTGCATGCACATCTTCTCCTCCTCCCGTCATTTCTCCCGATCCTTAGGGGCCCCACGATGGGCTTGGGCTCTAGCCGGTGATGGGGGCGCCACCAGTTCACGGTCCCGCCGTCGTGGAACAGGAGCTCGTAGGGGATGGAATGGTGCCCGATGCCACCGGAGCAGCTACCGTGTTGGCGGCGTCGTTGCCCTTCTCCTGGGTGGTGGGGGAACTCGGGATCTACCGCTCTTGCCTCACACTCACCGGCATTGTCTTCACGCTCGTCGTCGGCCTCGCCCTCACGGCGAGAGAGAGATAGCAGGGAGAGCGATTTTTATTTGATGTTCTTAAGATATCTATAACAGTTCATGTGTCAGTCATTATAGATAGCCTTCTCTTAAAGATTATTCCCGCTATATGTATAACGGCTTAGTTATTAGTGTTGGCTCTTACGGATATCTTTAACGGTTGATATAAATAGCCATTATAAATATAGTTATTTGTAATAAGTCTCTTTGAGTTATCACAGATAATCTATTAGAGATACGAGGTTCCATATCAATGGACGTTTCTGCAGACAGCGCAAGCTAGCGTGCAGAGCTCCTGCAGTCGGCATGCATCCGCTCCGGTTCGATCGACACTTCGTCGGTCGTGAGTAAAATGCGGTTCATTAAGATTGGAGGCGTCTGCTCGGTAGCGCCTTGTCTTAACATGCATGGAGATCTTGGATATATCGATCAGACTGTACAATGTTTACCTCATTCATCGCGAGCAGCGCACATTTTCACCACTTGCATGCGCAGGTCGATACAATAGTCAATAGATACTCCTATACTAGCTAGCTAGCTAGCGATCGATAGTTCGATATACTCCTTCCTATACAGTACACGGTGCAGTAGTAGCAGTACTCGGCTAGCTGGCTGTAGGCATTCACTCATGGTCATGGGGTCAACTCCTTCACAAAGGCAAAAAGTAAATGCCCTTCTGTCACACTCATGGAGCCTAAATCAATCTCTCTCTCTACGATCGATCAGTCTACAGCTCCACATTCTTCTCATGAACAAATCAACACCTAAGTCCTAACATCTCAAAAACAACCTAACAGTGAAGAAAAAGACTAAAATATTTCTTATTAAAATGAAAATATTATTTGTGGGTGACTATATAAATAGGCTTTTAAAGGGATAAAATATTTTGACTTCCCAACCGACGATATATAAGAGCCTAGAAATTAATTTATTTTAAATAAACTTTAAAGCCTACTAAACAATTTATTTTGGGAGTAGAGTGGATTGCTCAGAATTATGAGCACTAACAACCAGCCAACCAGGAGGCAGGCTCTCCATGTCGCGCCGCTAGCTGCAGGGCTAGGCACTACCAGCGCCATTGACGGCAGGCTGCAGCATGCAGGAAAATGCGTGCATCCAGCTAGCTAGCCTAGCCCTTGTTTGTCCGGCTTCCCTGTACATATGCTTTTCCGTGTACTAGTTGTTTCTGCCTCTTTTTCAGACAGCCTCAGTGAGGTACCTGAATAAAGTCCAACGCTTCGGCTTTTCCATACTCTCTTTCTTCTTCCCCCATCTCTTCACACTTTGCAAGATCCCTCTCCTTTCTTCTCCCTCCACATTCTCTCCTCTCGCATGGTCTCTTGTGGCACATGGACACTGCCCGTATAGTCCATCCCCTGCGTGTGAATGGCGAGACGTCACGACCAGCTGCTGCTCATCCGCGGCCTCCTCCTCGTCGTCGTCGTCGTCGTGCAGGTTCCGTCACTGCTTAGTTGCAGTTTGGCGCACGCCGCCGCCGTCGACAGCGACGACGACATCGTCGTCACGGCGCCGGCCGGCAGCAGGCGGCTTCTCCTAGAGGCAGTGCAGCCGCAGTCCGTGCAGGTGAAGGTGACGGCTCATCCGTGGAGCATGGAGAGAAGAAGGAGAAGCGCCGCCACGTTGATGGCCGTGAGAAAGCATCAGGTGCCCACCGGCGCCAACCCGGACTCCAATTAGCTAATTAACCTAGCAAAGAACCCTACAAGAGCTCTCTGTCGGTCTGTCGATGTTTTACACCGGCAATAATACTATGGGGGTACTCGGCGAACTGGAATTCGGTGGATTGCAGAGGAACACGAGGGAATTATACTGGTTCAGGCCCTCAAGGTGAGGTAATACCCTACGTCCAGTTGAGGTGTTATTCCTCTGAGGTGGATTTGTGATCAATGATCTCGGGTTGCCCTCATAGGGCGTCCTGCCTCCCTTTATATACTAGGGGACAGGGGTACATGGTAAGGATCCCAGTCGGATACGACCAAGGGATTTCCTTATTAGAGATAGAATCCTATCCGACTAAGGCTATATTTCCTTATTGTACAAGGTACAGCCTGCCGGGTGCTATCTTATCTCTAATTACATGATCTGGCCCATCCTCTATCCGAGTGGCCCATGTGCTTGTAGTGAGGTACCCGGGGCCCATGGCTCCCACAGTAGCCCCTGAGACCTTCATAGTTGAGTCACAGCTGACGCCGAGTGCTCTTCCTCCACGGTGAAGGTTACCCGAGTGCGATGCTCCCGAGTACTCTTTGTCCGAGTAAGTCTTCCCGAGTCCTGCTTCATGTCAGCTGGCAGCGAGGCTATGAAGGGCTTCATGTAAATATATGAATAGTGTGCGCCGAATAGGCGCACCTATTAGGTGTAGCCCCCGACTTTGTGCTTAATTGTGAAGACAATTAAACATAAAGTCAAAGATCTTTATCCTGGAAGTCTTTCCCGAGTAGATTACTACTGGTATATGAGACTCTTCGGTATCATGTCAACCGGAATATAATTCATAGTCTTGCCGAGTAGGAGGCTACTCGTATATAGGACTCTTCGACTTCATGTCAGTCGGAATGTGTGTTTATAGTCTTGCCGAGTAGGATACTACTCGTATATGGGACTCTTCAGCGTCATGTCAGCTGGAAAGGGAGTGTTTATAGTCTTTCCCGAGTGGCGTCCCACCCAGAAGTTAGACTCATCCGCATCATGTCAGCGGGAATGAGAAATTTATAGTCTCTCCCGAGTAGTGCACTACTCGAGAGTTAGACTCTTCAGCGTCATGTCGGCTGGAATAATGTTGCTCATGGCAACTGATGGCCACGCATGTCGGCCGAGTATCACTTTATGAAAAATAAATCCATTGCGTGGTTAGGTGTACTCGAGAGAGATACCTGCATCCCCAATTTTAATGAAGACCAGCTTGTGATCCTTGTAAGGATATATCCTCGAGACCTGGTGGATAAGACAGATACCCAAACATATTTGTTTAGCAATAAGGCTCTCATGAAGCATATCTGTTTACCTCATCGATTCCTGTGAGTAGCATCAGCGCTATTATTTTAACTCAGCCTGCGGGCGGCCCACATGGAGCATGCTACTGTAGGAACTCATATCTTGTCGGCCCAATACCAACTGTGTGGGCCTGGGTCCATCTAGTCAGTTCAGGCTATAAAAGGATGGGGAGAGAGAAAAAGATTCCATCGTCTTCCCCAAAGCAACCAATCTCTTCATCTTCCACCTTCGCGCCTAGCTTTTCGCCTCCCGTCCGGCTAGGGTTAGCAGCAGCCGTTCCCCACCCGGACTCGGGCGATTTCAATCCTCTTCGTCTATTCCAAGCCCCCGATTTGCTTTCCCCCAAATCTTAACACCTCCAGTCATGCCGAAGGTGACGAATCCTGCGGGTGCGCCAGGGAGTTCTTGGCCGATCTCGGATTGCGGCTCGGTGAAGCTGAGACGGCTGGAGAGCGAGCTGAAGTTGCCCAGCCAAGAAGTGATCCGTTGGCGGTCGGCGAGGGATGAGTCGAGCCCCAACCCCCGGCCTGGTGAAACGGTAGTTTTCGCCTCTTTCTTTGATCGGGGCTTGTGTCTTCCATCGTCTGATTTCTTCCGCCGCATCCTTGATTTCTACGGGCTGGAGTTGGTGCATTTAAATCCCAACTCGATCCTTCAGATCTCCATATTCGTTACCCTTTGCGAGTGCTTTCTGGGTGTTGAGCCCCATTTCATCCTCTTCCGACACTTGTTCCATGTCAAGCCCCAGCCTTCCAAGAGTAATATCAGTGTGATTGGGGGGGCTGGTCTTCAACTAAGGAGTGATGGGAAGAAAACATATATCGATTTGCCCTTGAAATCTTCTCTGAAGGGCTGGCACAAGGAGTGGTTTTACTGCGCCAATCTAGCTCCTTCCTTGCCCCCGTTTACTGGTATGCCGCCGGTGGTGTTGCCAAGCTGGTCTTCGGAGCCAACCTTTGAAGAACTGGGCCAGGCACACATATTGCTAACGAAGATAGATGACCTCAAGAGGGCCGGCTTGACAGGGCCCTGGGTGGCTCGTCGTTTCCTGACGAGGCGCGTCCAGCCGCTGAAGCTGAGAAGTGCTTTCGGCTGGGCCTTCAGAGGTAAGCATGATCCCGACCGGGTGAGCAGCGAGACAGCGGACAAGGGGGCAGTAACCGATACCTTGTTCGGCTACTTCTCAGAAGGGGTCGTTGCCACCGAAGATGATAACCGCCGAGTTGCGGCCTATAGCTTCATCCGGCCGCGGACCAAGGTAACCTTGTACTTTCTTCTGTGGTGAACGCCTGTGGAACGATGATTGTTCAACCTTGCGTGATGGTATCTTGTCGGCTTGCTTGTAGTGGCATGAGGAATTTGATGAAGATTCTCGCCCATTGTCTGCGGTCGCGTCGAAGAAGAGGCCAAGGAGTCCCTCTGATGCCCAACCCGACTCCAAGAGAGCAGGGAAAAAGCCAATTTTATATCGGGGCGAGGGGGCCATGACAGCGCGTGCCGTGAGCGGTAGCTTGAAGATAAAGGACACCGCTGCCACAACGCCTACGCGGTCAAGTCCCAGGCTGAGAGCAGCTGGCTTGGGCTCGACGTTGTCATGCCCAGCAACAGCGCCGCCAAGGAGCCAACCAGAGCGGAGGCCGATCGGGGCGAAGGAACCCGAACCAACCGTACCAGAGTCGAGGCCGACTCAGGCCGATATGCCTCTGCCGTCGGCGACACCGTCCGGGGCGAGCGCCGATACCAGCGCTTCGCCGGGGAGCGGGTACGCTAGCAGGAAGCTGAAGTTTTCCAAGAGGTGCGCTACTCCGAGCATTCTGTAGTCGTCGTATGTTGAAATACAGTCTTGATGTCTTGCTTCGTTGTGCAGGAAGCGGGCCGATATCGACCTCAAAAAGGTCGGCCCATCTGCCCCGCTTGATGAATCCACCCCAGCCGAGTCAGCAGCAGCGAGCACACCTGCTGTGCCGGTGGCCAGCCCGGTTGCTGAAACCGAGGTGGCTCCGACTACAGGGCCGCTACCGCCAGTCGACCGAGAGGTGGCTGTTGAAGCTGAGGCCCCGGCCCCGGAGGCACCATACGTCGCAGAAGCAGGGGACGGATCCCCCGATCCGGTCCCCAATGTTGTAGGGGAAGGCGATGCCGAGGCCGGGACCCCGTCGCCTTCATGGTTGTCGTCACCGCCATCGTCGCCGTTGCCGCCGCCACCAGAGATCCCACATTTGCCTCGGATCGAAGCTCCCCCACGCGTGATGCCCCGGACCTTCTCGTGGACCACTCGCGACGGCACTATGAAGAGCTTCAGACTTGATGAAATCGTCGCAAGGAGAGAGCGCGAGAGTCTGATTCGCGCCGCCATCAATGGGTCCCAAGGGGTCGCGGTATGATTCTCGTAGTGAAGCTCCAGCAATCTTCTTGTCTTGATGTTTGACTCTGTCGTCGGTTTGTTCCTTGTCCTGAGTAGAAACTCGTCGACCGCAACGAGGCGATGACAGAGATCCTAGTCGAGATGGCTCCCCATCTCGCGGAATTACAACAGCTCCGGGCATTGAAGGCCGAGATGGAGGCGCGTCACACGAGTAGGGAGGCCTGGCTGAAGAGCGGCGCTGATCAGCTCAGGGCTGAGACATGGGCCTTAGCCGAGAAGGTCAGAGGTAAAATCCTCGAGCATATCTCCCCGACTGGACCGTTGGTGTAATCATCCAGTTATGTCGATCCGACTGCTTGGTGGTGTCATGACTGCGCGATTGAGCTCTTGGCTAATCTGTGGTGCAGACCTCGAAGCGGAGAGGGAGTCGCAGCTGAAGGAGGCCGAAGAAGCCAAGGCCGAGCTTGAAAGAGTCAAGGCCGACCTGACAAAAGCCAATACCGAGCTTGACCGGGAGAAGTCCGAGTTGGAGAAGGCCGTCGTCAAGCTCGGTAAGGAGAAGGCCGAACTGGAGAAGACCGTGGCCGGGTGGGAGGCCGACTACGAAAGTAAGTCCTCAACCCGACTGTGATCTCAGCCAATACATTATTCACCCTGCGTGCAGCCGATCCTGACAAGCATACTTGCCGGCCGATCTGGGCAGGCATGAGAGCCAACGTCCAGGCCCAGTACCGGTTCTACACGGAGGAGATAAGGTCAATCCGGGAGTCACGGGAGGCCCTCGTCGGGTCCGTGAAGGGGCTCCTTGACCTTGTGGATCCCCGCTCAGTGGGGACCAGCTGTAGCAGAATTCCTCAAATAATGGGGCGTCTCGAGGATGCGCCGAGTGCCCTGAAAAGGTACTCAGACGAGCGGGTTGCCGCCGGCGTGGCCCAGACCCTGGCAATGACCAAGTCCATCTACCCGAGGGCGGACATTGAGGCCATCGGGGAGGGATTCTCCGAGGAGACGACGCCCGAGGAAGCGCTGGAGCTGATCTCACAGGCGAAGCCGACTGCTGAAGCGATTACCCGAGACCTGGGTCTGTAAAGGCAATATATTTTGTAGTCGGTGTATACATATGCTTTCATATACGATCATGTGTGAATATATGTGTCGTGCCGCCAAACTTATTATTCGGTTGTCATTAGCTTTACCCGACCATGTAGCATGCACCGAGTTAGTTCGATAGAACTTGATAAAAATCGTTCAGAGGAAGATGCTATACTCGGGCCAACGCATCAGTCGTGGCAAGGCTTCATAACCGAGGTGAGATAAGCTTGTATGTTATTGACAGAACACATATATACATGCAGCCCCTGACTCACTACTCGATTGGAACAAGCGGCGTAGTGAGTCAGGAAAAACTGTACACATGGAAAAAGTAAAACTCAGGTATAGAAAGGACGTAGCTGTTCTATATTCCATGAGTTGGTGATGAGGACGCCGTCTTTGGTCTTCAGTCGGTAGGCGCCTGGCCGCGTGACCTCGGCTATAATGAACGGCCCTTCCCAGATGGGGAATAGTTTATGCCTGTCCTTGGTGGTTTGTATCTTCCTTAGAACGAGATCCCCGACCAAGAAGGCGCGGCCACGGACATTGCGATTGTGGTAGCGACGCAGGCCTTGAAGATATCTTGCCGACTGGATTGTTGCGGCGTCTCTTGCTTCTTCCAGCTGATCTAATTCGATCAGTCGGGTGCTGTTGGAATCGTCTTCGGAGTAAGCCCGGACTCGCGGAGAGCCGAACTGTATCTCAGTCGGTAGCATGGCCTCAGTACCGTAGACCAGGAAGAAAGGGGATTGCCCTGTTGCCCGACTAACCGTGGTTCTGAGAGACCAGAGAACGGATGGTAGTTCTTGTACCCACCGACCCGCATATGGTTGTAGTCGGTCGTATATCCTGGCCTTGATGCCTTGTAAGACCATGCCGTTGGCTCGCTCAACCTGCCCGTTGCTCCGCGGGTGTGCCACAGACGCATAGCAGATCTTGATGCCGAAGTCGTCGCAGAAATCTTGGAATAGGCCTGCCGCGAACTGAGTGCCGTTGTCGGTTATGATGCGGTTAGGGACCCCAAACCGGTATAGAATACTCAAGATGAAGTCCTTTGCTCGTGCCGCTGTGATTGTTGCGACAGGTTTAGCCTCAATCCACTTGGTGAATTTATCCACTGCGACGAATAAATGTGTGAACCCTCCTGGCGCTTTCTTGAATGGCCCGACCATGTCGAGCCCCCATACTGCGAATGGCCAAGAGATGGGGATAGTCTGGAGTTCCTGGGCGGGAAGATTTGTCTGTCTTGCGAAGAACTGGCAACCCTCGCACTTGCGAACGATGTCTTTGGCGTCTGTGACTGCGGTGGGCCAGAAGAATCCCTGCCGGTAAGCTTTTCCGACTAACGTCCTGGATGCAGCGTGGTTGCCACATATGCCGAGTGGATTGAATGCAGGATCTGCTTGCCTTCCTCGGTGGTGACACAGCGCATGAGGACACCGGATGCGCTCCTTCGGTACAGGTCTTCTCCGACTCGCAGGAAGCTTTTGCTTCGACGCTTGATTTGCTCGGCTTGATTGCGATCTTCTGGGAGTTCATCGTCCAGGAGGAATTTGAGAACAGGACCCCTCCAGTCTTGACATATGTGCAGCACTTCGTCGGTGGTCGGGGTAGGCTCGCCTCCCGACTGCTCTTGTGCCTGTTTCTTCTTGACTGATGGCTCCATAAGTTGCTCGACGAAGATTCCAGTCGGGACCGCTTCTCGCTTGGATCCCATGTTTGCCAGCTCGTCGGCCGCGTCGTTGTATTGACGCAGGACGTGTGTGATTTCCAGCCCGTCGAACTTGTTTTCCAACTTGCGGACCTCCTGACAGTATGCCGCCATTGTGTCGTCGAGACATGTCCAGTCTTTCATGACTTGGTTGACCACGAGTTGGGAGTCTCCGCGCACAACCAGTCGACGTATGCCGAGTGATATGGCGATGCGGAGCCCGTGAACGAGAGCCTCGTACTCGGCGACGTTGTGGGAAGCCGGGAAGTGGATTTGTAGTACGTACTTCAACTTTTTCGCCAGTGGGGGATGTCAGTATGACACCAGCCCCGGCACCGCGATCCGTAAGGAACCGTCGAAGTACATTGTCCAGTACTCTAGCTTTGTTGTTGGTGTTGGGAGTTGAACTTCTGTCCACTCGGCCACGAAGTCGGCTAGAGCTTGAGATTTGATAGCTGTCCGTGGCTGAAAGGTGATGTCAAACGCCATCAGCTCGAGTGCCCATTTAGCGATTCGGCCGGTGGCCTCGCGATTATGAAGGACATCCCCGAGTGGAAACGCTGTGACCACCGTGACTTGATGTGCTTGAAAGTAGTGCACCAGCTTTCGGACTGTGATGAGTAGGCCGTATAGCAGCTTCTGGACCTGCGGGTATCTTGTTTTGGAGTCGGCAAGGACCTCGCTGACAAAATAGATTGGCCGTTGTATTTTTTGAAGATGACCCTGTTCGGATCGCTCCACTACCAGCACCGTGCTGACTACCTGTGTTGTTGCCGCCAGATAAAGCATTAGTGGTTCCTGGGGCAGGGGTGACGCTAGCACGGGGGGTGATGTGAGGAATTCTTTGAAGTCTTCGAAGGCTTGCTGGGCTTCCGGGGTCCACTGAAAGGTGTCCGCCTTTTTGAGGAGCTTGAAGAAGGGCATGCCCCGTTCGCCCAGTCGGGAGATAAACCGACTGAGTGCCGCCATGCAGCCTGTCAGCTTCTGGATGTCTTTGAGGTTGGTCGGGGGCGCCATGTTCTTGATGGCGTTGACTTTCTCCGGGTTAGCCTCGATGCCGCGGTGAGAGACGATGAAGCCGAGTAACTTCCCGGATGGCACCCCGAAGGTGCACTTGTCCGGGTTCAACTTCATCTTGAATCTTCGAAGGTTTTGGAAGGTTTCTTCCAAGTCGTCAATGAGGTCTTGTCTGGATTTAGACTTGATCACCACATCGTCGACGTAGGCTTCCACGTTGCGTCCGATCTGAGTGTGCAGACACCGCTGAATAGCCCTTTGGTAGGTTGCGCCTGCGTTTTTCAGACCGAACGGCATTGTGATATAGCAATACGCTCCAAACGGCGTGATGAAAGATGTCTTTAAACAGTCTTGTTCCTTCAAGCTAATTTGATGATATCCCGAATAACAGTCGAGAAAACTGAGTAGGTCGCACCCCGCCGTGGAGTCAACCACCTGATCTATCCTGGGAAGACCAAATGGGTCCTTGGGGCACGCTTTGTTGAGGTCGGTGTAGTCGACGCACATGCGCCATTTACCATTTTTCTTCCGGACCAGGACTGGGTTGGCCAGCCAGTCCGGGTGGTAGACTTCCTTGATGAAGCCGGCTGCGAGGAGCTTGGTGATTTCCTCCCGGATAGCATCCTTGCGGTCTTGAGCGAAGCGCCGCAGCCGTTGTTTGACCGGCTTGGCGTCTGGCTTTACGTGTAGGGCGTGCTCGATCACCTCCCTTGGTACGCCCGGCATGTCGGACGGTTTCCACGCGAAGATATCTTTGTTGGCTTGGAGGAAGGTGACGAGCGCGTCTTCCTATTTGGGGTCGAGTCCGGTCCCGACTAAGGCAGTCTTGGAGGGGTCGGAAGGGTCCAGGGGGATCTTCTTCGTGTCAGAGTCCGCTGAAATTCCCGACTTCGCTGCTTTTTTCGCCGGAACTGGATCTTGATCGACTTCAGATGTAGCGGCTTGCCGAATGCTGTCGCGCTCGACTGCCGCTTCTTGTGTTTGAGCCAGCTCGCAGCTCTCCTTGTCGCAGGTGAAGGCTTGCTTAGCGTCGCTGCGGAGGGAGAGGACTCCTGCTGGCCCGGGCATCTTCAGCACCATGTATGTGTAGTGCGGAATCGCCATGAACTTGGCGAGGGCCGGTCGTCCGAGTATCGCGTGATACGCGGTCTCGAAGTCGGCTACCTCGAAGGAGATGTTTTCCGTGCGGAAGTTGTCCCGCGTGCCGAAGGTCACCGGCAAGGTTATCTGCCCGAGTGGGGTTGATGACAAGCCGGGGATTATCCCATGGAAGGGCGCGGTGCTCGGCCGTAGTTCTGAACGAGGAATTCTCATCTCGTCCAAAGTCTTGGCGAACAGGATGTTGAGCGCACTGCCTCCGTCGATGAGGGTTTTCTTCAGCCTAATATTTTTGACGACCGGATCCAGGACGAGTGGGTATCGTCCCGGGTGGGAAACCCGATCTGGGTGATCCGCGCGGTTGAAGGTGATAGCCATCTCTGACCAGCGCAAGTATTGGGGGGCATCCGTTGTGGAGACCGCGTTAATGTCCCGCGCTGATAGCTTCTGTTTGCGCTTGGATTCGTACGCGAGTGGCCCCCCGAAGATGTGGTTGAGTTCGGCTTGGGGGTCCTGGAAGTCGTCAGCCGGACCCGAGTCTGGCTTGTCCTTGTCCTTGTCGCCGACGGCAGATGATGAAGCCTGCTCGGAGGCAAACTTCTTGAGCATGTGGCAGTCTTTGGCTGCGTGCCGGCCCTTGGGGTGAAAGGGGCAAGGCCCGCTCATGACTTTCTGGTAGTCGTTGTTCCGCTGGGGCCGTGACCGACTGCGCTCCATGTTAGCCACCTCGTTGTCCGACTTCCGCTTGCGGCTGCCAGACTTGTTCTGAGGCTGCTCGTTGTCGGCTTTTGCCCTGTTGTCTTTTTGTCGGGGCTCCTTCTTCTCGTCGAAGGCCTCTGCGACGGCTTCAGCTGAGTCGGCGTACTTGTTGGCCATGTCGAAGAGAGTCCGGACGGTGGAAGGTGGCTTTCGAGTGAACTTCGCGATGAGCGGGGCGTCTTTTACTCCCTTGCGGAAGGCGATGACGACCTCGTCTTTGATGTTTGGGATTTGATTGCGCTTCTCGGCAAAACCTTTTGATGAATTCCCGTAGAGACTCGTTCTTTTTCTGATGCAGTTGGTAGAGGTCGTGCTCGGAAGCCGGTCTCTCGTAGGTCCCCTGGAAGTTTGCGATGAACCGCTCCCTGAGCTGTCCCAGGAACCGATCGACCGCCTTGGGAGGCCTGTCAGCCATGTCCTCGCCGAGTCGGATAACGCGACTGGGAGGTAGTTAGCCATGGCTCTGCTGTCGCCCCCAGCAGCTTGAACTGCTAGGACGTAAACGGTGAGCCAGGACTCTGGGTTGGTCTTGCCGTCGTACTTTTCAATCCCGGTAGGCTTAAAGCCGACTGGCCATCGGACGTCCTGTAACTCCCGAGTAAAGGCTGGGATGCCTTCATTATCGTGAGGACTCGGGCTTCGGTTTGGCGGTGTAGTCGCTCGTAGTGGAGACCGAAGCGCTCGTGTTCGTCCTCCAGTCGGCGTTCATCCTCTTCGCGCTCTTCGCGCCGGGCATTTATAGTGTGGCGAAGATCGCGTTGTAACCGCGATCGGAGGTCTTGATCGTGTCGGCGGTCGTATTGGTGACGCCGCCGGTTGTCGTAGTTGGTATTGCCGAGTGTTGTTTGGCGGGATTCTTCATGCTGCCGGGTGGAGCCGGCTGCCCGTCGTCGTGCTGATGCAGATGACTCCGCCGCTGGAGAGCCCGTTCGACGGGTCGGTATGTGAGTGTTGCCTGACTGTTCTTGCTGCTGGCAGGCGGCAGCAGTAATCATCGCCTTGATCTTGGCGATGGTTGGTGTGGCCTGATGGTCCGGCCCAAACTGGAGCGTGTCCAGCAGAGTTGCGGCGGCCACGACGTTCTGTTGTGGCGTGACGAAGACATCGTGGTCGCCGACTTTGGTTCGGAGGATCTGCTGCTGGGCGGCTCGCCCAGCTTGTCGAAGCCCGTCATTGCGAGCTTGTCGGTTGGCCTCCTCTTGTTGCACTCGGCGCGCCTCCTCATGCTGCTCCTCTTGCAGTCGGCGCACCTCGGAAGGTGGTGTTGAAGCCATGAAGATCTCGCGGGGGAGGAGGAAGCTTGCCAAGGTGGAGTCCGAGTTGATGCTCGAACCACCATCCGACTTGGTGTCGGACTCCGAGTAGTTTATCGGAGTTAGGACGACTCCGACCTCCCTAGATCCAATCTGAAACGGTTCATGACCGTGTCCGAACTGAATCGCTGGAGATCGGGTCTGCTGCGCGGGTTGTGGATGCACAGCGTCGCCGAATCTGTACGGGAGATTGACGATCTCTCCCCCTCTTGGCCTAACCCGCGCTGGCTCAAGGCCTAGCGCGAGTCGGACGCCGAGGGAGAGAGTTGTCCCGATGTCCGGCGACGTGAGGGACTGTCGTAGTAGATCGTCGAAAGAGATGGTGACGTCCCTGGGGCCGACTGGCGCAACGCCGGCTGGCTCTTCGGCTGGCGAGATCGGATCTGCCTCAGCCAAAGAAAGGTTGCCGAGTTGATCGGCGACGAAATCAAGGCTCCCGAAGGTGATGGTGTCTCCGTTGGAGAACTTGTTGCTCCTGACTCCGTTGATGGGATCCATCGAATCTGTTGATGAAGAACTCGCCGGGCCCCTACCTGGCGCGCCAACTGTCGATGTTTTACACCGGCAATAATACTATGGGGGTACTCGGCGAACTGGAATTCGGTGGATTGCAGAGGAACACGAGGGAATTATACTGGTTCAGGCCCTCAAGGTGAGGTAATACCCTACGTCCAGTTGAGGTGTTATTCCTCTGAGGTGGATTTGTGATCAATGATCTCGGGTTGCCCTCATAGGGCGCCCTGCCTCCTTTTATATACTAGGGGACAGGGGTACATGGTAAGGATCCCAGTCGGATACGACCAAGGGATTTCCTTATTAGAGATAGAATCCTATCCGACTAAGGCTATATTTCCTTATTGTACAAGGTACAGCCTGCCGGGTGCTATCTTATCTCTAATTACATGATCTGGCCCATCCTCTATCCGAGTGGCCCATGTGCTTGTAGTGAGGTACCCGGGGCCCATGGCTCTCTGTCGGTCTCTGTCATTCTGTGACATGTCATGAGTGCTCTGCCATGTATGTGTCTTTTAGCTTGTTTAGCTCAATATATTTTTTTTGTCTTCTTTAATTTCCTGCCTTAAATATATATTTACTTGTTATTTTTTTATGTTCAATGTTTTGTTTCCATTTTTGTGTTAATCTTTCTATATCTTCTATCGATTAGGCCAGTATGTACATGTACTGAGGGTGATAGATGGGCTATAAGAGGTGGAATTGGATGTGGAAATTAGTGAAATGAGATGAGAAGAATATAAGATGTCAGGATACAATTTTACGATGGTTGGGATATTATTTTCCTACTATCCCCAAGCAAGCGCTGAATAGCCATTGCAACTTTACGCGTTATAATTTAGTTTCTCTACCATCTCTATAGGATATAGGAATATACTACCCGCGAGGCCATGTTTTACACCTCTTCTTACTAGGCAGACATCAAACCTTCATCCCCACGTCTTCCGTATTTTAAATAATTAATATCAACCTATTGAACTGCTTTTACTCATAATCATTATCAAACACTACTAAGAAACACGTTTTCGTAGGCAGTCAAAATACGCCTTCGCAGGTGGACGGCTATCCCACCTGCAGCCAAAGGCCTATGAAAATATATGGTTTTTACAATTGGTTGGTTTATACCAACTGCCTGTGAAAACCATTCTCACAAGTTCCAATTTGCCCGACTATGATAATATTTGTATCAATTTTAAATTTTTTTTTACCAAAATGTGACTGTCTGTGATGATATTTTTGCTCCAATTTTTAATTTTCCTGCTTATATACATAATCGTTGAGGATTATATCAAGGAATCAATCGGTGATGGATTCGATTCCGTGGTGGCATATTTTGAATTGCACGGATATATTGGAGCACTATATATAACTGTCCCACTTGGGCTATGATGAAATATTTACAACACAACACAGAGTTTATATCAGAGTTTTCGCCCGATCAATTAGATCTGAATATTTCTTGTCCGTGATGAGAACACTATCTTTATTGAAGAAACACCCTAACTTGTGAGCACTCATAATTGATGAAGTGGCACATGTTCTGCTGTATATTTTCAATAGATTTATCATCCATCATTCGGTCCTATCTTGTAATTCTAGGCAGCTGCATCGACAACACGGCAAAAAAGGCGTTACCAACTGTTACGTACGAATAATTGTAATGACATATAGTTCATGAACTTACATCTTCAAGGTTCTTGAAATACCTCCTTTCTACTCTGAGGTACTCGCAAACATAATATCCACAGAGGATGCTTCCTTTTAGTTGCTTATGACACTTTAGAAGACATAAAATATAATGTAAATTAGTTACGCATATATACAGACAAGATATGTTCTTGTGAAGTGGATAGCATATTAACGATCACTTATTACAAACCAACAACTGATATCTTTTGATAATCCATTCTCCTCCTTTTCTATAGTAGTACTTGTAGGCGCTGATTGAATAAATGGATTAAGTTTATTAGTCATAAGTATACGGACCTCATGAATGAAAGTGCGTGAGATATCCATATATATGGATGAGCTAGTTATGCTTACTAATCTAAGATTGCGAGAAATTCATTGTAGGACTTATTCGGGTAGTCGAGTGGGTCTAGTATAACCGCTTCTCTGTACTTGGGATACAACGGAAAACAAATAAATTGGTCGCTACACAAATAGCATAAAATGTTTAGTTAGTCAAGTATTAATTAAGTAGAAGTAAAGTATTTAGAGGATATTGAACTTATCCAAAGTTGTATGAGGCTATTATACATCTTTTGTCCTGTATAGACATCATTGCGTGTGCTATGTACGTGGCTACCTCTAACATTTTATTTTTATACATTTTATTTATGTATTCCTCCCACTTCTTGGGGGTCTTGTTCATTAGCTCCTTAGATTTATTTTCGTTCAGTTTAAAAGTGTGATTTGGCTGACAAATACGATACGGGTTGAGAAAACCAAGAGGTTCTCTCATCCTAAAAAAAAATCTCAAATCAGTACTTTGATGTTTACTTTACGTGATTCTTTTTGTCTTTGAGCAAATTAAAGCACATATCTGATCTTTGAAAGTACCCCAAGGGCCTCCACTGATGTAACATATATAACCTCGCTAGACATATGTTGGTAGCTAATATATAGAATCAGGAATAGAATGTATTTGTACTTCTCCGCTTGCACCGGTCTTTTAGCTTCTTATTCATAAATAGTTAGCAAGCAAAATTTCATGATGACAGTACTTGAGGATTCCATATACCAGGACTACAGTATGCCAGTGTTTGGTGTTTAATAATATAGTTTCTTTTGTAGTTTGGCTGAGCAGTGCAAGACTGAGCTCATGATGTGATTTAATGTTTAAAATTGTGAGAGATCAAGGCTATTCTGACTTATGAGTACTTGCTCTACTGTAAATTTTGTCAAAAAATATATCAAAGTCCACTCTGGTTTTGATGGTTTCTTTTTCTTCCGGAAGTAATAGGACTTCAGTTCCAAATGACGATTTTCTTGCACAAAATGGCATAAGATTTCTCTTACGTTGGACTTGAACTCAGATTCTGATTTATTTGATGACATTAAAAACCTAAAACTGGTTTGAAGCTGAGTAACTGGCTCAAATTTGAGTTGTAAAGTGGTACTTATTGTTTGTATTATCTGTACTATTATGGTAACAACATATGGAGATAACGATGACTGATATTGTATAACTAAATTTTGTGTTATTTAATATAAAATTTTTTGTTTTGAATTGATGTGGAAATGAAGCTTAGTAATTTTTATATTTTGGTTCTGAAATTGAAATATGCATCCTATTTTTCACAATCATTTTATATTGAAATAGAAATAAATTGATATAGCTTTTGTCATGTTGTTCTTAAGACTTATTTTGATGCAACCAACTATTTTTAAACCAACATATATATTAAAAAAACATACGTTGCAGGTGCATGATTACAATTATTTATTTATTTAGATTTATAATAAGTACTAAATCATGAAAATATTACAATTGAGATTTCAAATGAAGCATAACTCAATATTTATTAGTTTTAGATTTCAAAAATAATTAAATTATTAAAACACAAATGTGACTCTAATTGAAATACAATTCAATATTTTTAATTGATTATTAATATCTATTAATTGAAAACTACGGATTTATTAAATCAAGAAAATACTATAATTGATAGTACAAGCAAGAATAACTTTGTATTTATTAATTCTGAAATTTAAAATTATTAAATAATCAAAAATTATAATTGAGACTCTAGAGCGACGACTACATGTATGTCTTAATCACGAATCTAAGAGTTATTAAATTTAAAAAATGAGATTTATTAAACCATAAAAATCCTACGAGTATAATTTAGAGCCCAAACCAAGTAAAACGTGATATTTAATAATTTTATATTTAATACATCCACATATCCTGTGTTGAAAGATCTTGGACAGGTTTGATAGATGGACACATATGGTTTTTAGCATTTCTTTTGTTAATACAAGAGATTTCTAACTTTCATGATCAATATGTGAATTTCTAGGTTTCTTTACCTTTAGATTTATGTTGAGGCTTATTGGAGAGTCTCCAATTAGTATGAACAAAGATTAAAAAAAGGCTTAAATTTTTGCCTATCTGGATAATGGGATAAAGTAATTCAAAGTGCTAATTTGGCAGCCCATCCCTCATATGGAACAGGATTTGGGCCTTGGCCAAACAAGAAATAACACTTCTTCAAATCTCCTTGAGAGTTGAAAAAACTAAAGAAAAAAAAAAGAGAAAAGCCTTGTCATCATGGAGAGATATTACCCTTTTTTTATTTCCACTCGGTTTTGGAGGCCCTTTATATATTTGGTAAAACTTGAAAATCCCTCTAATGTATTTAACAGTTGATGGCGATTTTGTTGGTGAATGTGATACTCATGTGGGTGACACACCTCACATATTTCACGAGCCAAACCTATCTCAAATGGCAGTACTCCCATATTCTTACCTCTCACAGTTTTTTAGGCACAGTTCAAATAAGGGGCAGGGAGCATGTTTTTCAAACTGTTAAACGGTATGTTTTTTATAAAAAAATTTTATATAAAAGTTGCTTTAAAAAATCATTTAATCCATTTTTCAAGTTTAAAATAATTAATATTTAATTAATCATACACTAATGGCTCACTTTGTTTTATGTGATTTTTTGCTCTTCCTTCTTCTCCCACCTTTAAACTAACCTTGTTAGTAACTCAGTATACCTGATGGATTATCAGACATCTTCCACAACTTGTAACTATTTGTGTATGCATCACATATTAATAGATGCCGTTTTAGTCATTTTTTTAAAATATAACCTTCTCAATATATTTGCACAAGTCAAATTGTAGGATGTAGTATTTTTTTTCCGTATTCATGATAAATTAAAGGCAACCTAAGCAATAGGACAAGGAACCACTTATATGTGGGTCCATCGGGTAGTAAATAATATGATAGAGAACAAATTTCAAGGAAACCCAAATCAGACAGTATTTCGTTACGTAGGCATAGTTTTAACTCTAAAATTTTTGTCTTATGAAGTTAGAGTTGTGCCAAATACTTTTAAAATCTTATATAATACTTCTGGAAATTACACTATAAAAATAGAGCGGTATTTTTACTGCTCCTCAGAGCTTTGTGCTTGGAGCAGGAGCTATACTAAATATGCCCGTATTCCGGATAAATTTAAGAGGAGGAGAGAGCCGTATATACGCTTGGGCTGTAGTTTGCTGCTTGGCCTGTTTCGCCAAGCTCTCAGAAAAGTCGCAGCCATGGCGATCCCCCGCATCTCGCTGCGCAAAACCCTGGCCTTGGTCTTCGCCGCCTTGGCCTTCGCCGCCCCGGCGTTCGCCGACGGCGACGACGTCGTCGCCCTCACGGAGTCCACCTTCGAGAAGGAGGTCGGTCAGGACCGCGGCGCCCTCGTCGAGTTCTACGCACCCTGGTTCGTCCTCTGTCTCGCCAGATCCCTGGGCAATTCTGCTGGATCGGTTCGGATCGGATCCCTGGGTGGGTAGTGATGTGGGTCGCAAGGTCTTGATCTTTACGTCACTGGGTTTGGTGGATGCGCGCATCGGCGGTAGTTCTCGTGTTGGGATACGGAAAGCCTTGACTTGTAGGATATTTTTACTATGGATATTTCTCATAAAGGATTTAGGCGTTGAGAAGTTTGCACTGTCTTACCGGAAAGAATCATCCATAGTAATTCGATCCTTTTTGTCTACCTGGATTTAGACTGTAGGCTCACTTCGTGTTGTAGTGTTTTAAATCAGGTTTTGATGGGTGGAATTTCAAAATTGTCCTTGGTTACAACAATTAGAGTACACTACTGGACTTGATTAAATTTTTGTTAGGGTCTAAGCAGTAGGTTTAAATGCGCATTGTAGCTTTGTTACTTCTTTGCGCTCTACTTATGGCAGTGATGCAAATCTCATGGTGCCTGTTCTTTTTCAAATAATACCTGATTCTGTTTATGATATCATAATTTAGGTTTTGGAAAATTCCAGCTAGTTTTGCACTTGCCTCTTTATGGAAGTAATAGAAGGGCATTACTTTGTATTGATGTTACTATCTATTAAGTGGACTCACACAAAAGAAGCAGGCCACTATTTTTTCCTATTTTATGACAGCTAGGGGGTGAGATATTGGATATTTACTGCGTTAACGACAAAATGCTGCTGTAAATCTAAATATACATATCTAATAACTTGTCTCGATTTCTTTGGGCTTTTAGAATTTTGCTAAATCATGTAAATGCAGCAAGTTTTAGTTCACTATATCTTGAGGGGGTCTTCTGAGCTCTGAGCTGTTGAATGTGATTATGTGAATTTAACTGGTCTGGAGATAGAGAATCTTCTACAGTTTGCTTATCAGAGTGCTCGAGAGGCCTTATTTACCTCCTGCTGTTTTGTCCTCTCAATTTTACTAGCAGAAAATCATGCTTATTGTGTATCTGTACTTCTGCATTTCAAAGATATCTAGTTTTTCTCATCTGTTTATTTATCTGGTTAGGTGTGGTCACTGCAAGAAGCTTGCCCCTGAGTATGAAAAGCTTGGTGCAAGTTTCAAGAAAGCCAAATCTGTCTTGATCGCAAAGGTATATTCTCAATTTTTAATACCTTCAATTGAACATAGTATTTTTCCTGGTAATTATTTGGGCATTGCTTGAAAATATTTTCTCATCGACATGGTGCTGCTGAGTGGGGTTGAGAAAATGATTAAAACATGCATATTCATGGAATTTATTGCCATCCTTATTTTGATTTGGTTTGATAAAATTAAGGATTCCCAATTCAACTCTCCTTCTCGCTATAGGTTGATTGCGATGAGCACAAGAGTGTGTGCAGCAAGTATGGAGTTTCTGGGTACCCAACAATCCAATGGTTCCCCAAAGGATCCCTGGAGCCCAAAAAGTGAGGCTGCATAACTGTTGTTTAATTACTTTTGAACATCTACACCAGATAAAATTCTCATGATTTATGTCACTACGACCATGTAGGTATGAAGGACAACGCACTGCAGAGGCCCTTGCTGAATTTGTTAACACTGAAGGAGGTAAAGCTTCTGCTTATATTACTAGAGTTAGCAGCTTGTATGTCGCTGAGCGTTCTGGATATCTCCTGTTTTCTTGCAAATTCTGTTTAGTGTTGTTAGTCTAAGAGTGTCTATGATCATGGATGGTCCTGCTTTCAGGCACTAATGTAAAGTTGGCAACCGTTCCTTCAAGTGTCGTAGTGCTTGGCCCAGACAACTTTGACTCAATTGTTCTTGATGAAAACAAAGATGTTCTTGTTGAGTTCTATGCGCCATGGTATGCTTTTGTATAGTTGACTTACTCTTTTCCTCCATAATCTTGACACCATGTTTGCATGGTCTTTCATGAATGAATATTGATGGGATGCTAATTTTGATCGACAGGTGTGGCCACTGCAAGCATCTTGCTCCGGTTAGTGGATAGCTCTACCCAAAGTTTGTTCTACATATTTTGTTTACTTTTGAGAGTCTCAAGTTGTTCTCACTATCTCTGGCGTGCCAACTATATTCTTGTTATTATTTTAGACATATGAGAAGCTGGCTTCTATTTATAAGTTGGATGAAGGAGTTGTAATTGCTAACCTCGACGCTGACAAACACAAAGACTTGGCTGAAAAGTATGTTCGAACTTATGTCTAATGTTTTCATCTGCATTCTGTTATTCCTATTTCTGTTATCTTGTGCTTTGATATGCTACAATTCCTGTGGATACAAAACAACTTGTGTTATGCTATGGCATGCTTCCAGTATCATGAGTCATGACTTGTTTATGACTTTTAGGTATGGAGTTTCTGGCTATCCTACATTGAAGTTCTTCCCAAAGGGAAACAAAGCTGGTGAAGATTATGATGGTGGCAGGGACTTGGATGACTTTGTCAAGTTCATTAATGAGAAGTGTGGTACCAGCCGTGATACTAAGGGCCAACTTACTTCAGAGGTTGGTTGAATGCAATATAAAGCTGCATAATTGCGTGGGTGAGTTCATGCAAAAGGCTACTTGTTCTGACTATACACTGTTTATTTGTTGTGGTAGGCTGGGCGTATAGCAAGTATGGATGCCCTGGCAAAGGAGTTCCTTAGCGCTGCCAATGACAAGCGGAAGGAAATCCTCTCCAGTATGGAAGAGGAGGTTGCGAAGCTCAGTGGTTCTGCTGCAAAGTATACTCTAGTCTCAGTTGCATTTGTTATTTTGCAATGATGTCTGTACATGCTAGTTGAACCTTCACATTTACATATTTAAATCAGGCATGGAAAGGTCTACATTGCCATTGCAAAGAAAATCCTGGACAAAGGCAATGACTATACCAAGAAGGAAACTGAGAGGCTTCAACGCATGTTGGAGAAGGTGGGAACGACTGCCAGGCCAAATTTTGATCAATACTTGTCATCTTACATAATGAATGGCTCATGTTTATGGTTTATTTTGCTTGCTGCAGTCCGTCAGCCCTTCAAAGGCCGACGAATTCATCATCAAGAAGAATGTTCTTTCAACCTTCTCTTCCTAAGGCGATGCCACTCTCCATTCTCACCTTTGAAATATGGGCGAAAGGAAAAATGCTAGAAACATTAGGAATGTTGTTCCTGAGAGGCCATTGGCGGTAGAACTAACTTTTCCCTTGAGCATACACTTGTATCCTATTGCCTGTGGCGCGGACGTTTTGTTCTTTGCGCGTGGTTACATTGGTTGGATTTAGTCTGTAGTAACATAGTAGTTCACTGTCAGGTGGAGAGAGACTGGTACGATATTGAATTTCAGTCTGATAATAAAGTAGCCTCATGGGTTTGAAGTGTTTGAAAGCTGAATGCAGCAAGTGACATTGTTTTTTTTGCCTGTATAGAACTTTGTCCAGGGCAGCATCCGTGCGTATGTAGCTAGTACACCAATTTGGTGTTCACCAGACTTTACAACGAAAATTTACTGTTTAACCCCTAAAATTCCTGTTACAAAGTGAACGCCTTGTCCCTCTGACGTGCGAACTGGTTGGTGTGGCTGCATGAGAGCTATAAAATATAAATATAGTCTTTTATTTTACAGTAGTTTTACCTATTGCTTTGATTGGTTGAGTACTTAAGCTATAGCCGGTGAGTGTAAAAATAATTGAACGAAATAAAAAAAGTTTATAGGTAAAACTTTTATATTTGTGTTATTAAAATTTAAGTCTAGAAAAATAACTAGTATGAAAAAACCAAAATCAATTCTAAAGTTATGTTTGAAAATTTAAATTTTGGCGACATCTGATAACCAATATGAACGTTAAAGAATTAATTAGATCTATGTCATTATAACTTTTAGGGCCGTCTTTGAATTGAAGGAAGAACAAAGGAATTAGAATCCTATAGGAAAGATCACTGTACATGCCTTTGATTCATAGGAATGAGAAAAGGAAAGAGGCAGGAAACTTTCCTTTCCGTGTGATTCTAGAGGCAAAACGTAGGAAATTTAACATCCATTCCAAGGTCATGTTTTTGCTAGCTCGCGTAGGATCAAGGCAAATCTAGTATCTCTTAACCACCACTTGTTTATTCAATTAGTGGATGCTAGATAGGTATATGTAGATAAATAACCTAATTTACTCTAATAGTCCAAACCCATTATTGTATTTTTCTTACGGCCCAATGAAACGCTCATTCTTACAAAATTTCTATGTTTTTCAATCTTTTGTTTTGTACATATATTCCTATCTTATTTCTTTATTTTTTTTCTATTCCTATATTTTTTTAATCCTGTGTTTCAAGGAGGTCCTTATAGTTGTGAAATGCGCTATTACTATTTACTTATTTGGAGCCACGCCATTATAATTTTAGGATGATTTGATATATGCCACTATTTACTGCTTTAATGTATTTTCTAAAATTTTATATCAAATTGTCCTTATCTTCTTCCTTCGTCCCCTCCTCTCTCCTATTCATCCTCTCCAACAGCATCCTCATCTCCTCTCCTCTATTAAAATCGTGAAAGTTATAATGTCATGATGTAATTAACTAAGATTAAATATGGTGCTTTAGGTTACAGTTCACACAGTTTTCTGAAAAAAAAAATCTGGTCTGCCAAATATGCAAACCTTTTCGCATCCTCCCTATCCTTTCCCCTCCTCATACTACGAGATGGCGGCGGAGAGCTCCGACGATCCCCACCTACCGGTGGCTGGCCACCGGGAGTTTGAAGGCCACATTGACGCCGGCGCTGTCCGCCGTGTTAGGCAGCGTTGGAAGTGGCCAGCGACGCGCCGCCGAGGGCGCGGTGGGCGTTGGGCAGCTCCGGGACCTAGATGAGAGTGCGGGCTCGGGCGTCGGATGACGGCGCCCGCCAGGTGGATCCGGAAGGCGCATCTCCGGCGGGAAAGGAAAGGAGGCAGCTGCGCCTGCGCCGGAGCGGGGTCACTGAGGAGCAATCTGATGAGGCCCGCCCATGTCTCGTGGTAACAGGGTAAGTATTCACAAAAACTGAAAAAAATCAATCTCTCATAAAGGATACAGCGTACTGCACCGCTAACACAGTCGGAATAGCTTGTACACTAACCCACCAAGTAGTACTGTACTACTAGTAGAAACTTGAAATGTCACTTGAAATCCTGTACATTGACATGAATTGTGCCGCTGAAATGCGAACATGGTTTAAATGAACTAGAAATTACAAAACCAGAAGTCAGATAAGATTGATCACCTCTTACAAAAACTTAAGCACAAAAAAGAAGATTGATCACCTCTTAAAAAACTTAAGCACAAAAAAGACTGAGAAGAGAGTAGCCTGTATGACAGTCTTGAGTCAATGTAAAAGCCTCGCGATGTGTAAAATAGAGTAACCTCTTCTAACTTCTAACTTACTATTAGTGTAGAACATATTACTGTGCCAGACATCCGAAATCATACTCCACAGAATTATAGAAACCTTCACACAAAGAAGAAATTTCTTCAACGTAAGCAAGATTGGGTCCTTGAACCTTGATCAATGTGTAAACCCAACTATGATGGTACAATGTACAGTATGCTCACAGACCAGTGATGCACAAAGAATTTTCCACTGCTATTCCTACTAGGCAACAACTGTAAATCTGTACTGTAAGTGGGACTGGGAGCAGTGCTCTCAGCAATACCTAATTTAGTGTATGCTGTAGCAAAAACAAAAGATAATCTAGTCCATGATTAATTGAAAACCAACATAAAATTGCCCTGAGATCACTTGATCTCGGAGTATCTTTGGAAGATAACAGGGTAGGAGCATCCCAAAACAACATTGCTAAATTTTTTTATGATAGTGAAGTTAATCCACAGCCATCACAGTTAGCGTAGTTTGTCCATCATGGCCAGCCAAAAGCTATTCAGCCCAAAGCCAAGGAGGACTGGTCAACACTTCTTACTACAGGCCTGAACAAGTAGATGTACTCCTAACAGACAACTGTCCGCGGTAAAAGCACTTCCGCAGAAGTTTCTTGGCTTGCAAAACTTTGTAAATCTTTAGATAGTTTCTCCCAGCCAGCAAGTGGATGATGACAGATTACTCTCATCCTTTTAAGTGCTGGACTGCTGGTGCTGTCTTGAATAATAGTTCCACAAAATCAACTTCATGCTTCTTTCCTCCAATGTTGGTAATCTCTACTTATTCAAGAAACTTCACCAGACCATTCTGGACTTGGTGGTTGATGGCAGATGCAATTCAACGAACATGATTCTTCCTTCTGAAATGAGAAAATATTTTGGTGTACTTGAAGTTACAGGTCCGGAATAGAAATTAATAAGAGATATGAAAGAGATTGACTATCTCTTGTGAGATTTCGAGATGGAGGTGTCAGTAAATAGATCTAGAGGTTTTGAAAGGTAAGTTCACTAAGTTAGAAAATACTTTTTTTTTCAGATTCCATCTAATGTCATTTGAAAATGATTCTAGTTCAAATCAAGTTGTAGAGTCTTTGTGACATAAGCATCACAATTGTAACCCTTAAAGACATCTATAACCAGTGAAGATGGCATCAAACAATATCTGTCCTACCTATAAAAATCAACATGTTTTGGTAACGGCATGTTTTACCATGCTTTGGCTTGAAGCTGGTATTGGTAATCTCTATAGGTGGCAGATATTTGCGCGCGGGATGATAATTTCAGTGAGCTGAAAGCAATATGGAGTATAAGAGAAAAACAGAATCTCTTCACATGGGGCGAGCTGGTTTCTGGATTAAAAGCTACTGTTGTACCAAAAAGAAAGCATCAATAGTCCTACCACATCCTATTATATGTAGGACAAAACTAGAGAATTACACAAATAGGACATAATTGATAACGGTAGTAGTAATTCTGTTAGGATAAAACGGGCTGAAATGTACCAACCATATTCAAGATTTATTGCAGCTATAGAAATTAGAATTCAGAAACAAAAATCTTCTTGGATTCCTAGGGCCAGCTCTGCTATACGAGTACACGTTCTGAGAATATGCAACACACTAGCTCCATAATCATGTCCATTTGTTCTTAATTCTAGGTACATGATCTTATGTCAGGTAATCTCACCAAAAAAATGTAAAACTAACAGGGAAAGAATCAAGTGTGTGCGATAAAAGGCCATCTTGTTGCAGAATGAGTTGCTTGCAGAATAGCCAGCTTGAGCCAGCATATGCAGTTTGTATGCCCTCCATATATGTCTGCTGCCTTTTAGCCTCCAGGAATATAATTTGATTAGATCAATGTCAGTGCAAGTAAATTTCGATGTATCTTCAGGCTCAAGTTCAACCAACTGATAGTCAAAGCGCTGCACTGTTTGTCAGGACGATACATACATCAAAGTTTGTAAATAAACTAGTGTGGTGGTTGTTGCTGCATAAGAAAGAAGAAAGTTTGAAGCAAGACGGAAGAGGATTTGAAGCTTATTCTTCTAGTCTTTTTCTTTTTTATTTCGGTATTCCTCAGTTATGAGACATGGAGTTTAAGTATTTGTGTAACTACTGGCCGAGTATATCCACATGTGGATATGGAGGGCTGATTTCTATCCATTATGTTAAAAAAAAACTGATAGTCAAAGCTGATCTCTTTGGTAATGACAACTCAGAAACTGCATGAGATATCCAGAATGCAAGCATGGCTTGCAATTATACTAATTAAGACAGAAACAGTAAACTGAATGCAACAATTGATCTTTTGTACAGCAGCAAAGTAACCCTTGAAAGAATATCCTGATAACATTATTTTTCAAAGATCACATATACAAAAATTCCGAACTCCAGCTCAAGATTGTTCCGCTGGTCTGAACTCTGATCTATCTAACAAGTTGAGGATAATATTCACACTAAGCACTGAAAACAGATTATCCAATAAAAAGATTACAGCAGAATCAAACATTCAGAATTGAGCTTACAACCCTCATGAGTCATGACCTGTTCACATATTAAAGACTCCACAAATCTGAAGTTTACTGTTGCAACCATTAACTGATACTCCATGTTGATTCTTGCAGTTGGAGTGTGGCGCCTCCCGACTAGGTGGAAGGCCACCATGTGCATAAGGCACCCGATCCCAGGATCAGTAGTCGGGTACGCACAACAATGATACAACACAGAGTTACAATAATACATAACAGAGTAATTACATATACGTACAAGGGGATCCATCCAGGACAGACCCGGGATGGGCAAAAATAATCAACTGGTAAACTAGCGAAACAGCAGAACAGGGCGGAAGCTGGACAAAAACTACTCCACAGGCTCGGTTGGGAACTAGGCTCGAAACCTTCAGAGGTCTTCGTAGTCGGCCTGGTCTTGGAGGAACTCGGCAGCAGTCGGATCTTCGTCTCCCTCTCCAAAACCTACTATACAAATATAGGAACAAGGTGAGTACTTTCGTACTCAGCAAGCCGGGAATGATGCCATGTTAGTTAGACAAGAAGAGCTAAGGGTTTCATTTGCGGAAGACTGCCTTATTAAACTCTTTTCTTTGCAAACACTAGTGAGTTCCAAATTTTAGTTGGCGGACAGAGGCTCACGCCTCCATCCATTCCGCAAGTTGCTTTTCAACAACTCACCACTTAATGAATCAAGCATAATCATACATGTTCTTATTATCTTTTACTTTGCATTTGTTGGTCCTTTATCTCCCGAGTAGCTACAACCACTCGTTGACCCTGAGACTCGGCTACAACCAAATCTCAGCTGTGGCACTTGATGCCCGCTACACTGGCTACAACCAGCTAGCTAGTCGGCCGCCCTGGCTACAACCCGGGGGCTCATCATTGCTGCCCTGGCTACAACCCGGGAGCATGATCATGGCACTAAATGCCCGCTAGGCTGGCTACAACCAGCTAGCTAAAACACTGCTGCCCTGGCTACAACCCGGGAGCGTGCTCATCACCGTCTTCTGGCTACAACCCGAAGACATTGGTACAACTGCCACCCTGGCTACAACCCGGAGGCTTAAGTTCGCTGCCCTGGCTACAACCCGGGAGCATGATCTTCATCCTGTTTACTTTTCATACACTTGTTTATGGTGCTTAACACCCCGGATCACACAGATCCGTTTCTGGCCACACAGGCCTTCCGTTTGCTCACTCGGCAAACTCTGGTCACGGTTCCCTTTCCATCAAACACCTTTCACAAATCACTGGCAAACAAATCTACGCTATGGGGATCACCTTACATCGCCCTTAACCGTGGGCACGGCTGTTCGAACAGTTCTGCTAAACTCTGCAGAGGGTGTGCGCTTTACCCATCCGACACGAAAATTACACCGAGTACTGGCCTGTACCCAGAAATTCGTGACAAGGCCATTTCCAAAGCCAGTCTAGAGTCATCCAATGCCAGCCGAAAGATCCACACAGGATTCAGTGGTCGGCACTGAACTCCCCTAAACCTACTATTTACTCGGCCAGGGGCATCCCATAATACCCGTCTGGTCGCACTGTAAGATGCTCGGATGGAATCCCCAAAGGAAACGGTCCTTAGTGATAATACATAGCCAAGCCACACAGGCACTGTCTCTGTACATCAAGATTTTCACAAATCTTTCCTCTATTTCACAAAACGCGCCGATACACAAGGTATCGGGTTTTCCAAACTGTTTAGTAAAACCCATCATTTTTCCCAACGACAAACAACGTTGCAGAGCTAAGCCATTCTACTCGGCATCGTATCCTCAGATAGGATGCTAGCGTGCCATTTGTGGGGCTCTCAAGGGAGAAATATACCAACATCCTACCAAATGAGTGCTACTACTGGGTAGGTCCATCGGTTGCGCTTGCAAAACTGAGGCCAACAGTTTAAAAAGGTGTAAACTAAGCATGCATATATTTTCTAAACAACATAGTTTTGCATATATGGGAAACAATATGTTCAAAGAGGCTTGCCTTGTTCCAAGGAGGGGTCTTCTTCGGCAAAGGCGGCTTCTGGATCGTCCACCGGTTCAGGCTCTGAACAAGCAGAAAGAAACACTGATAAGCAGGAGGGTTAAAACACCAAGAAAAAGATCAAGAAGTAGTCGGCTGTAGAAAAGGTGGCAGTTGGCTGAACCAGGCTTGCGAACCAGGCGACAGAGCTCCAAAGCTAGAGAGAAGAACAAGAACTCAGCAGAGCTAGAGCTGGCCGGTTTGCAAAACAAAGAAAGAAGGAGCATGGATGGCTCAATATATATAGCCGGCGTGCAAGAGTGAGGCACGGAGGGGCTGGGCAACGGGTAGGGAGAAAAAGTCAAGATGAACTGACAGGGATATGACAAGGAGTGACTTTGGAGTCCAACTGGTCAGAGGAGTTGGCAGGCACTATAGCTGCGAGGAGACCTTAAGGTCAAGGCTAGGACAGGTTGGAGAAATCTCACTGACAGGGCTTCGGACTGACCACTGGTCCAAGCGATGCCGTGGGCAGGTGAAAACTGATTCTTCTCTACTTCGATAGTCGGCGTCCAACGGGCGGTGCAACTCGGGGGACAAGGAAACAAAAGGTCTCAACAAGGTAGTCGGCCACTTCACAGTGCTTACTCGACAGCAAGGAGGTCCGAGTAAGACAAAGGAAAGGGCAGGATATAAGGACTGAGTAGCAATCTATTCGGCTCAAGGGATAAGGTAGTCGGCTGGCCGGGGAGAAAAACTGGGGCACAGCTGACAGGATAGGAAGGGAGCTCGGGAAAACGAAGACGAGCGGGAAAGGAAAAACGGGTCGTTACATGAAGCACTACACAGTCGATGACAATGCAATGATCCATCCAGAGGAAGAAGAAGAAGCACTCATTGGTTGAATGACAACCAGCAGCTCAAGAAGATGAATGCGTGAGAAGAGCTTGAGAAACCTCTCAGAATTGGGATTCAACTAAACCTGATGCCGTCCATAAGAAAGAACAGGGGGCGCGCGTACTGTTCTGAGGCGCAGCATCTTGCTGAAGCTGACCAATCCATCCAACGGAGCTCCTCCGCGGCATGGTTGCGGCGTGCAGATGCGCACGGAAGCAGATGTTCATGGCCAACGTCCTAAGCCCCAGCGGCAGGGCGTCGAGCCGGAGCAATCCCCGCACGTTGTGCAGGCTCATCCAGATCAGAGACTTGAGCCTGAACGTCAATGGGACATGCGAATCTCTAGCCCTTCCAAGAACGGCAGCATGGCGTCGTCCAGGGCTCATTCGCCGTGGAACACGACGTGCTCCAGGAGCAGCTCCCTGAGCCCGGTGGTGGCAGCAATAGACCAAGAAACACCAGGCTCAGCGAAATCGTGGTGGCTCTTGTGAAGCAGGGCAGCTCGAACGCCACGCCGCCGGTTTCCTCCATCGCCTGATCCTCGATCATCTCTCCTCGTTGAGCATATCCACCGGATCCGAGAACCTGTTGACGAAGCGAAGCCCTCTGGAGACAAGGGGCCCGGCGGAACGGAGCCAGGAGGCGGTGGAGTTCGGCGTCGCGCTGTCGGGGGAGACGACGGCGGATGCCCACCGCCGCGTGGGGCTCGCACCGCATGACGAGGCCGGGGACTCGAGCTCAGAGGTTTCGCCCAGCGGCGGGAGAGGACGCTGGTCCTGGCAGCGGCGCGTGTGTCGCTGAATTGGGCCAGAATGCAGACGAGGACGTCGTCTCGTCGGAGAGATCGCCCAAGCGGCACTGTCCGCCTCCGTCGCCAGTGGTGGCGGCGAGCGCTGCGGTACTGCCTCGCCGTCGCTGTCCCCGTCCATGGCGATTTGCACCGCCGTCGCCGTGCCCGGCCTGCGCCATTGGGTTGGGGGACAGGAGGGAAGACGGTGAGGATAGCGTTGAAGTTTCTTGCTTTCATCCCAGCCGCTCATTTGGAATCAACGGTAGGATGTGAGCGGGTCGTGCCATGCTCGTCGATGCTATCCACGTGTCCAGACACGTATGACTTATCTAAAAAAGATTATAATACTCCACGTAAGATATGCCGATGCACTTGCCATATATTTCCTCATGTCAACGATGCAAAACTGGTAGGCATATCGCAGAGAAGTCGAATCCTAAGTTTCCATGTATGCACACTACGTAAACAGGTCTGATCCGATTCGATTCGATTATTATGCGACTCCAACTGGTTTACTACGTATTTCTCCAGGATCTATACATTCCATACTAGCCACCACCTACGCGTTAATTAACCTCCTGCATTTTAGGCCCAAAATGAGATTATAGTTTAGCTCTACACTCAGCTGCAGCGTCATTTGCTTCGACTAATACGTGATTAACTCTTAACTAGGCGCGCCCATCTGAGCGAGAGATGAGTCCACGTCTCCCTCCTCTTCCTATATATACTCCTCGCCGCCCGCCAGTAAACCGCGCCGGAGTTGGGAGCTTACGGATCAAGTCTTCGATCGATCGCCATGGCTCGCCGGAAGATCCCGATGAGTCTCATCGCCGACCGGCGGGTGCGGGCCACGACGTACGTGAAGAGGAAGAAGGGGTTGATGAAGAAGGCGGGGGAGCTCTCCACGCTCTGCGGCGTCCCCGTCGCGCTCGTATGCGCCGGCCCCGGCGGCGACGGAGGTGCCGCGGCGTCGACGGAGGTGTGGGAGTCGCAGGAGGGCTTGCTCGCCAAGTACCTCGAGCTCCCGCCGGAGGTGCGCGCGCAGCACACGCACCGGAGGTACCTGGAGGGGGAGCTCAGTAAGGAGAGGGCCAAGCTCGCGAGGGTGCGGCAGGACGGCGCGCTCGAGCCCTGGGACGCCGCGCTCAACGGCATCACGGCGGGGGAGGCGCGGGCGCTGCTCGAGTCCATCGACGCGACGATGGCGGCCGCGAGCGCGAGGCGGGAGGCGCTGGGTCTACTGAACGACGACGACGGCGGACTCAATCTGCAGCACATACCGCCGTGCGCTTCCGACGCCGTCGTGCCTGTCGGCTATGTTGTCAGCAGCGGCGGAGGCAACCAGATGCAGACGACGCCGGCCGGAGATGACATCAACTACGCCGACCAGTACGGCTTCCTCCCGTGGTATGAGTTCCAGCCGCAGGTGATGCAGCCCGGGCACGGCTTCCAATGCACCGGCGGCCGCTATGTCGACATGGACGGCTACCTGTGGCAAGACCCGGGCAATGCCAACGTCCACCATGGCTGGTCCGATCAAGCCACGCGGTGCACCGACGAGTCGTGCTCGTGCAACGCCGCAGCGCCCGATCTCGCCACGTGGTGCACCGACGAGTCGTGCCCGTGGAACGCCGCCACTGCCGCCGCCGCAACCACCGTACCAGCCAGGTATCTCCCCACCGTAGACACCGGCCACGTCAGCTTCCTCGGCGCGCCGGCTCAGCCCCTCGTCTTCAGCACGGGCGCCGACTTCGTCAACGCGCCGAACGACTTCCTCAGCATGGGCATCGGTGGCGGCTTCATCAACGCCGGCGACTACTCGGCGCAGTGCTCGGCCGATGGGTTCCAGCTGGGCGACGCCAACCACCTCGATCAGATGCATTACCTAGTCGGTGGCACCGGCGGCGCCGAGCCCAGCGACACGCAGTCCCAGAATTGGGGGAGATGATCTCATTCTCGTCTCGCCATCATCTCCGGCATCCTCCATGGATGCACCCTTTAGTAAGTCCTAGTTAGCTGTATGGCCTTGTGTCTCCGGCAATTTTGGGTTGAGGAGGGCCGCCGGATTCAACTGATGTCGCCGTCGCCGCCGCCCGGTTCCCGAGCAATTTTCCCTGCCAACCGGCGAGGGAGACGGGCTAGTTATTAGCTATGTCACACCTTAGGTTATAAATGAAGATATGATTGATAGGAGAGTTGTGTGGTTGTGCGCATCAGCAGCAGATAAGATGATCAGGTAATTTTTCAGCTTGGCACTGTTCATCTTCCACAAGTTAACAGGTGGGCTGTAGCAGTTGTGTCAGCAAGGAGAAGATCAGGCAATTTTGTATCTCTGCCTGGAGATTTGCCTGGCAGTTTTGTAAAATTCTAAGGTACATACTACATAGCCATATTATAATCGATAATAAGAGTGTATGTCTGTGGAAGTTGTTATGCGTGCATAATTTAATCCCTTCTTTCTTTTTTGGTGTTTACATGATTACATCAAGAATTGGATTATGTTCATCGCCTGAAAAATAAAACGAATGTTTTTAGATGGTGCAAATCAACCAAGGCGCTACGCATCTAAAAAGTGTAAGGAAGTTAGAGAAAAACTGAATAGTTCATTTTACTTCAACATGTTTTAATTTGGTGTCAATACCAAACTTCTGACTTTAATTGAACGGCAGTTATCAGCCTCCTAAAATAAAGGTATTTTTAATCTGATACATTGCCTTGAAGGCGGTCTGAGTCTATTAGATATGAGATTGCTGTGCTACATAAGTTTCAATGGACACCAAGAGGTTATCCTAGCATAAGACTTGAGTTAGAAGTTGCTTCCTATGCTAATCAGCATTGACACAGCTTACCAGAAACCTATTTTCATGGTTAAACTTGGCATCAGTCATACCACAAAATCTGTTGAGTGTTCGTCAGCAAAATCAACACCGATGATCCAGATGTTGGAAACAGTTTTTACGGCTCTGGTGCTCAGCTTTGTCCTGTATCAATTTCGTGCGAGACAGAACCACCGTCCACTTCTGTTCTGCTTACATGTTTGAGCATATGTTCGACAACTTGTGAGTGCTGATGATCACATTCTTGTTCATGTCCACTGCTAAATGCCAACTCATATGCACAGGCCCTTGCAATTAGAAGAGAACCCTGTGAGTCGCTTGTAAACTCGATGGGGAGGTGAGATTGGCCATGACATCTGTTTCGCTGCCATTGCTGCTTACTTGTGTCTTCTAGTATCAATAATCATCTGAATCTTCTGGCGTAGGAGGGCACTCTATGATTATTTCATCCCTGAAAAGAGGGAAATAAAACAGTCATGACACAACGTAATCCTGAAAAGTCATGAAGCAACACAGATCATAGCATATGAGACAAACTAACAAGTATTGCGGCACCTGCCTATCTGGCTCAATTTTATTTATCTCAGTAAGGATGAGGCCTACTAGAACTGAAGTATCAATGGCCAATAGTAATAGTGTATATTCTTGAGGCAATAGAATGACATGAGATCAACGATTACATTTTGTGGTCCCAAAATGGCTGCACCATACTCATAACAAGTATGGATAGTTTGTTGCATCTATGCTGTAGAAGAAACATACTGTTAGATTACATGTGATATATATGATGAATGATTGGCAAAAGCAAGTATTGTTCAGACAAAAATGGATCAAGTTAGAAAGAACTTATTTCTGGAATATGTTTACTTTGTTTTTGATGCGCAGGTGAAGTTAGAAGGTGATCATGGTGAGTGACGAGAGACCAAGACTAGAATAGGTTTCCGAGGTCAGAATCAGTTGGAAGATATCACTGGATGGTTATGCTCTAGCTTGGTCGCATGAAGATGATGAAGTATATAGAGCGGAAAAGTTCTACATCAATTGAGTTCGTAGTGTTTGGACATGATGATGTTGAACCGATTAGTGGGCCGATGGTTTAATTTGCAATAGATTATGGGCTTGAGAGTTCATATGGGTTAATTGGGTCAATGTTGGGCCTAGTCATATATTGTTGGGATATCTCTGCTCTATTGCATAAAAGTTAGAGGGAGAGAAAGAGAGAGTTGACGAGAGATCATAAGAGAAAAACGTGTTCTTTTTAGGGTTTGAGAGAAAGAGGGTTGAGAGAGATTGGATGCTTTTGTAGGCACTTTTGAAATATGAATTGATCAATAAAGTTTAGCAAATCCACCCATAATTCCGTTTTTTAATTCGGATTTCGTATATGGTGAGTTTTGGCAGGTTTTTCTCTGATCTTATATTGCTTCTAGATTTTGATTTAACCGTTGGATTTGAGTGGGGTTTTTTTGTGTTGGATTTGTAATGAAGTCTAGTTTCTACCTACCAAATTTTGTTTAGATCCATCAGCTAGTTTTTAATTAATATAGGTTTTAGTGCATGCTTATCAGGTTTTGTTTAGATTTAAGTTTGCTTAGATCCTGTCAATTTCATCTGTTAGTTTTCATGTTTCTTGGCTAAAATTGAACCTAGACTATGTCTAAAACTTATGTTTCAAGTTTCATATCAAACGGATATGAATTGGTGGAGTTCTAACGATTTTTATCAAAAGGTCGTGTGCTGTTTTTACTGTTTGGTACTGTAGCATAACATTATTCTGCACTGTAGCAGTGAGTTAAAGTTCTATTTTGTATTTTTGGAATATGAGGGTGGTTAGTTTGGTGTTCTAGTGATATTATAATAATTTAATATTATTTGTTATTATTTTCACTGCGTGTTTTGTTTCCTTTGTTAGAGAAAGAAACCGACAATTATTCACCTCCTCTGATCGATGCCATCCTGATCCTACAAGTGGTATCAGAGTGAGGTTAAGGTATGGCATCGGATAAATATTTTAATCGTCCTCCTATGCTTAATGATTCAAATTTCTCTTATTGGAAGAGTCATATGCAATCTTACATTGAAGCTCAAGGTAGTGATGTTTGGCGTAAAGTTTCTCATGAGTGTGTTATACCTGATGTGGTTAGAAAGAAAAATAAAATAGTTGTTGATTTAAATGCTAAAGCTAGAAACGTAATTTTTTAAGGAATTTCAGAAAAAGAATTTCATCGAGTTTCTCACTTGCATTCTCCTTACATTTTTTGGAAAACACTTTGTGATTATCATGAAGGTTCAACTAAAATTAAGAATATACGTAAAAATATTTATCAAAAAGATTTTTCTAATTTCTTTATGAAACCGAGTGATTCAATTGATGATCTTTTCTCTAGGTTTGAGAAAATACTAGTTTGGATCATTTTTTTTCCTTGGCAGTATCGAATCTTAGAATCAGATCGTCGATCATGATCCCATGAGATTTTATAAAGTACATATTTGTATATAAGATTTATAATATATTGTAAAAATTAAAGCCTATAATATTGATATTGATAAATTTAATTGACTTTTTTAGACTTGAGTGGACTTTTTCACACTCTTTTCGGTCCAACTTAGTTAAAATAATACTCCATCCGGCCAAGATTATTTAATATTGGAGCACTAAACTAAGTACTCCCAACATAAAAATAATAATAATCGGAGGGAGTACTTACATAGGATCGTATGATCAGGATCTTATATAAGATCCCTACCGATTTCGTGGGATCAAGACACTATGAAAATTAGGATATATAGTAGGATCAAGATCATCTCGGCTTGGTAGGATAGAGATCATTTCGACTTAGTTAGATCATACTAGTTTGTAAGACACTATGATCCGAATGGGATTATAATAAAGTTGGTAGGGATGCTATCCAGCATGCCACTGCCATTGCGCGTGGAAGGAGAAAATATGGCTCCAACGGAGATGCTATGTTTCACTCAATTTTGGCATGGCCTCAATCCCTTCCCGTCCCTACGCCAAATCTTGTGTGCCTCTTTCCTCACGTTACCTGTAACCGTCGTCCCTCCTACCACCATCCAGATTTCCACAGCAACGATGTGAACCAGATCTGCTGAATCTTGTGTGAGCCTGAACAACGCCATCCCTTGGCTGCTACATCTGCTCTGTCGGCAAACCCGCACTACTCTGACTGCGCCACTCCTATACACTGCTCCGCCCGCGCCACGCTAGCCGTCGGCCAACTCCGGCTGTGCAAGTACTTTCTCTCCAGCCATCGGAAAGGGCGTGTTGCAGGCGCACTTGCCAGCAACGTCGGCACATGGAGAGAGGCAACGCTGATTGCGGTACTCTCGGTTTAGAGAAAGTGAGATAAATAGGGAGCAAGGGGAGGGAAAAGTAATAGATGTTTTGTTTGGCTGATAGATGGGCCATGGGTATGGTTGTAAATTGTTTTGTTCCTATGAGGTTTGAAATGCATATTTGTTTTAGAAAAGTGAAAGTAAAGCAATTATATGGACTGAAGTGAATAAAAGAAGGGCTGAAATACAATTGCTTGTTATAAGATATTATTAAAATATTAAAGAGTAATATGGATAGTCTGTTAGTGTGAAGAAATCTAGAGGGAGAATCTTTTAGATAACCCTTCATATGGAGATATGGGGGGTGAAATCTAGATGAATTTTCTAGAGATGCTCTTAGTACACGATTGCATAAGTTTGAAATTTTTTTTATGTATACATACCCATCATACATGCATATCTTACGAACAAACCCATGAATATGACCCTTTAATATACTACGATTCAAAGAAATGGAAGCCAAGGATAAATTCATGATTTATATGTTTTGGAAAATGTGCTAACAAAAAAAACCAAGAAAGAAACTAAAAGCAAGAAAGAAGCATAAACGAACACCATATAAATCTACATAGCGTTTTATTGCACTTGCTCTAAGGCCTTGGGGTTGAAAACATATGGACCGAGATAAAATTTCACCAAATGAGCTAAGATTTCACCAAATGAGCTAAGCTCATAAAAGGAAAATAGGTATTGCTACTAGGGTTTACACTATTAATTAATATAGGCCAGCTGAGGAAATAGTCCGCCCCCTATGAAGAAATATATTATATAATAATCTATATTATCCAATGTTTTGAAAAAAATATAAATTTTGAGATCACATAGAAGCTCTAAGGTGCTTCAAATAGTTTTTGGCCTCTCCATGCTTATGAGGTAACTGTGCTAGCTAGTGTAAATGTTTTGAGGCTTACGATGTTTGTGTATCTAAGCCTAAGTGCGACCACAATAAAAGAAAAGTAACAAGCATTTAATATAGCCTTACGACCATGGAAGAGGTGGGGAGAGATTATTTGTGCTATTTTCGGCAGAAAAAAAAGTAAAGTACATTATTATTATTTAAATAGTTATTTGTATAGGTAAGAAGCATTGTTGCACAAGCTCGGTCACAGGGGGTTGTTGATCGATGATTCTTTTTTAAGGCGGACCCTGCATAGCACGTTGTGGGCTTTATGATAACTACTAAGACCTGAACCCTGGCCCACATTATTACCAAACTTTGGTATTATATAACCTACTAACAAAATGCTATAGGTAAAAAATATATATTATAATATGTCATAGATAATATATTTTTTATTAAATATATCAGTATCACTTGTTTGCTTATTTTAATATGTGGTATTTACTTGTTTGAACAAAATATTAGACTATTTGATAATATCAAAATATCTAGAGCTAATTTGTAAAACTATAAAAATAATAGTGGGGTGGCAGATTCACTGTCACCAACGTTAGTGTGTTTTAATGAAGTATAGATATATCAAATAGTATATGTCATCATACACAAAGTATTTAAATAGGGACGCCATGGCGTTAGCTGTTACACCGTTATTTTTCATCTAGCACTATAATCCTTAGAGCATCTCTAGCTATATCCCTTATTTTAGGGTCCACAAAGATTAAATAGGGGCTGCCCCTATTTTCTTTGAACCCCAAAAATATCTCGAACTCTAGTAGCAACCCTCGTTTCTCAGTCCCTATTTCTTTTTTTATTATATTTCATCATACACTATATGTATATGTCTAGTTTGATATTATAATAATTGAAACATAAATATTTATAACATATAGAATTCATCCATATACATGCAAGCAAACAATAGTATAAAATATTGTCTTTCTCTTGACCTTATCGTCTCAGCCAGCAAGCAAGAAGAACAAGGAGTAGGAGGGGCACTCAAGCAGGCGGGTGGCCGAGGGGTGGGTAGCGGGCGGTGGCCGACGGCTGAGCGGGCACACGGGCTATGGTAGCCGGGTTATGGCGGCCGGTGGCCGAGCAGGCACACATGGACGGCGGTGGCCGGGTGGCGGCCAGCGGAGATTGAAGATGTCGCCAGGTGCGCGCGGGAATAAGAGAAGAGGAATTGTCGGTCGTGCCAGAAAAAAGATCGATAGAGACTCCGTCAAGAGTCCCTAGGACTAGGGAATGGAGGGAGGATTTAGATATCTTCTTATTTTAGAGTATGAGTAGGGTATCTGTTGGACCTAATTTTTTTTTATCTTAACACTCAAAAACTGTTTAGGGGCTGGGTTTAAGAGCCTGCTGGAGATACTCTTACTCTCTTAAAAAATTTTTAGGTAGCTATATTTAAGAACAGATGGAGTAGTTATTGGCATTTTTTCCGAGTGAATGAATAATCGATGCAGGCTTGCTGGGCCCGGTATACGTCGTCGTACCTAGCAGCTTTCCATTAACCAATTCTGCGACATGAATAGCAGTTCTGTTAGTAGTCAAGGCTATCGATCTTTCCAATTAACTAGCTACATACTTTCCAATTAAGTGGATTATATATAAATTTACCATTTGCTAGACGAGCTGGTGGTTGATTGGACTCTTCGGTGAAGCGGAGTAGTGCTTGCTTGACTAAGGCTCTCTTCGAGGAGTTTAACATTCTGAGAAAATGCTGGTGAGAATCTGGATTCTAGCTTCTAGTTTATTTTTTAGATTTTACAATTACAAATTCTCACAATCTCGGTGAAAATCTAGACTGTTTGGGTGAGCTCCTGCTAGCTAGAGATTTTAGGAAAAGCTATAGCTAGTAAAAGCTCCTCTAAACAGGGTCTAATTAACACACCATTAAGCTGGATGCGTGCATAGGTCTTTGACAAGGAAGGTGTAATCTATACTACTTTAAAAAAGACCAGTGGTGGTGAGAGCAACTCCAAAAGACTACCCATCTGGCTTGCCAAGCCAGAATTTAATAATTTTAAAGAAAAATGGGCCTCCAAAAGCCTTGCTATCCGGCTTACTAAGCCATCTGGCTGGCTAAAGGAATTCCCTGGCTGGCCAAATCAGGCCAGCCAAAACCACTGGCCATTTGTGGGACCCACCGTCGTCACCTCCTAGTTGCGCCTCCCCTCGTCGCGCCGGCCCACCGAGTGCCAGCCGTGCCTATGTCGCCTGCCACCGGCCCGATGACACCTCCCCGCCAGCTGCGCCTGCGCCGCCTGTCCCTCCTCGCGCCACCTGCCGCCGGCCCGCTCCCCGCGCTTGCCCCTTCCCGCCGCCTACCCTCCTCACGCCGCCAGCCTGCCGCCACCTGCCCCTCCCTACGCCTCCCCCTCCTCGTGCCGCTTGCCGTGCCTCCCTGCTCGAGCTCCGCGACGCCAGCTTGGGCAGGAGAGAGAGAACAAAGAGAGGAAGAAGGAGAGAAGAAAAGGGCTAGGCACTGACATGTGGGACCAAATAAATTTGGAGAGTTGGATATAAAGAGACTGTTGGAGTACATAGGGAATTTGGAAAGAGATTTTTTTGGCTAGCTAGCCATATGGCTATTTGAAGAGCCGAATTTAGCCAACCTTTTAGAGATGCTCTGAGTGGTGAATCTGTCATCACCACCACTAACTCTCTATTTTTTGTAAGAAGGAAAAAAATGACATGGCGGGGGTCAGAGGGCTCATATGTCAGCCACCTCACCATCAATTTCCTATTTTCTGTGGGAAGAAAAAAATAATAGTATGAAACCAGAGGGTCTATATGCTAGTAATAGATATATGCACAAAGCTACAGTAATAACGGTTTAGTTTTAATTTTTTTAATTAAAATCTCATTGCAACGCACATTAAGACATGTCTAGAGGCAGGAAAGCACTAGAGATACAGTGGTCAAGTTGTGCGTGACTTTACCAAGAAGAATTTAAATTTTAATGTCTACAAATATTACGCACACGTAAATATATTTTAATAGAATTTTAATGAGGCTAGGAATTTATCAATAGTCTCTGTCTTTTTGAGCGTGTATTATTAGAAAGTGCATTCACTGGTGAGTTTGTGAGTAAATGTGGTGTGCGTGTATAGTGTGTTGTGTGCATATTTATTTTCCATTTAATGAAGGAAACGCATTCTGAAAGTATGTTAGAGCAAGTTTAATAGTATAGCCAGCTACCGATTATAAAATTTGCTATATTCTTTACGGTCAATCTAATAGCCTACTCATACAATAGTTAGCTAATACATCATTAATACCTTGCTCACTTCATTCTCTAACAAAGCTTTTAGGAGCCCATGCTATAGTTAGTTATAGATTTGTAACTCGCTTCTCTTCTTTGTTCTCTTCTCTCTCCTCCAACTCGGTATAAATTTGATATGGTAACTCTTATAGCTTATTTCTGTCACTTACTGTACTTGCTCTTATGGGGGTATATTTGCGGTACATGAGTGCGTATATATTTTTATATAATTAATAAAAAATACCCTGGGAGACTAATATTGGTTTAAGTCAAAGTACGTTGTAAGCTTGTATCCTAGGTACTTACATAACTACGTATATATGAGATGGTCCATCCCAACCATGACGCATCTACAGATCATACACATTGCGTCATATTTGTTGCGTCACCTCTCACCTGCCATATAGTATACATTATGTAATATTAAAGTAAGTTTGATGCTCTATGGATGATGTGGCTTTGTTCGCACCCTCCTTTTAGGTTATTTTCTGTATTTGCCAAAGCAAGGATCGTGACTGCTAGTATTACATAGATTGCCCGTCAATGCGAGGTGACCTTTCAACAACGGTTACCGCCACTCAAATCGAAAATAAACTACTTGCATATTGAAACCAACATGTTGAGTAGAGTCACGGGTGTTTGATCCATCAAATTTTAAATTTGGTTGCCACGATTATGTGCACGTAGACCCTTTTTCGAAATAAACTGTATTACATAGATTGCCCGTCAATGCGAGGTGACCTTTCAACAACGGTTACCGCCACTCAAATCGAAAATAAACTACTTGCATATTGAAACCAACATGTTGAGTAGAGTCACGGGTGTTTGATCCATCAAATTTTAAATTTGGTTGCCACGATTATGTGCACGTAGACCCTTTTTCGAAATAAACTTTTTCTGTCTCGGTTTTCGTTAACATGTTTCTAAAAAATACAACGACGTGTTTTTTTATAAAAACTTATGAAAGTATCTTTAAAAAATCAAATAGATCTATTTTTTAAATTTTTAATAGTTAATACTTAATTAATAATATTTCTTATTTTACGTACGGCTTATAAGCTAGTACAATACGCTAGGTCAAACATTCCCTTAGATGATGTGGAGGAGAAAAGAGAGGAAAGAAAACAGGAGCTATCTCTCGTACAAGAGACAACCTTTGTGTAAACTTTAAGAAGAGGAGAGAAAAAGAGTAGTAGGACTAGTGTACTTAGAGGTAAAATGTTATATATATTAATTTTAAATTGATGTGTATAAAATTAGAGGTAGGTATCACCTCTACGCTCATAGGCTGTGGTTCAGAATGCTTGAGGTCTAGGCTTGCTCCTCTTCATGAATTTGGGAGGTTAGATTCAATCTACACACATAGAAGCAAAATAACATCCAGTCGTAACTATGACTACACTTTTTTTAAGCCAATCTGTTGTTTTTATCTTTTCCTTACACGTTTACAAAAGATATGCCACACAATAGATAGTTTATACTTTTTAGAATTTCCTAATTATTTAAACCATGTGAAATACGGAGACATAATCTTAAGGACTTGAGGCCTATTTCAAGCAAAATCATTGCCAGCATAGGGAGCCCTATGGTTATGGATTGTGGGTATATGACTTTGAGTGCCAGTTTTTAAACCATATTGTCCACAAATATTACTTGCATATACGCGTTCTTTTAATAGAATTTTAGTACGCTAGGGAGTTACCGCTAGTCTCCGCGCTTATTGATTTTAGTTAGGCTAGAGAGTTGTTACTGGTCTTCATTTATTTGAGTATGTGTTTAACGTTGTATTCCTGAGTAGTACATGTGCAGTGGTGTGTATATATGCTTTTTTTATTAGCAACCATAGTACTATATCTGTTCCAAAATATAGTAATCTAAGAGTGTTTTAGAGAAATTAAGAATTGAAGTGAAAGGTCTAAAATACCTCATATCAATACATAATGAGTGATGAGAATAAATAATAGTACAAGTGGGTGCAGGTCTTGAAGGTTAATGAAGCAATGGGCCCACTAAAGTTATCATAAAAAGTAATAAGGTTATAGTTAGTTATATTTAGATAAAATTTGAATTTAAAGATAGTTATATCTTGAGACAGAGAGAGTATTATCACCCATAAAATATAAATACTTTCCGCTTTCAAAAAGAAGAAAAAAAAGAGAAAAAAAGGTAACATTTACTATTCTTTAGACCGCATTGATTCGGTGCATGTTGTTAGCTTAACTTGTAAGTCATCCATTTCTGACTGTCTGCTGACACTATCGAAGATTCGTCGCCTTTTGATTAGTTGTACTAGTACTAGTAGTAATACATAGGAGATGCACACATACACAGTTGAATGGGACTTCTGCCAGTGATAAAACCGTAAATTTTACTAAGTCCCTATAACCCTATTAAAACTGTATATCAGTGTGTAAATCCTGATTAAACGTAGTCATTATGCACCGACTATACTATAGTATTATAGTATAAGGGCTTCTTTAAAACACAGAAATTTAGAAATACAAAAATAAGAATACACATGATTGAAATATCACATAGTAACAAATCCTGTAGGAATTACAAATACAAGAATTTGGTAGATTATATGTTTGGATAGCTCACAGCAAAAAAAAACACATGAATTTCGAAGGATCCTACAAAGAGAGAAGAGACACAAAGAGATGAGATGCATTGAACTTCTCAAAGAAAAAAAATAAAAAAAGGTTTAAGCTCATGTACTAAATTTCTATAGAATTGAGGTACAGGAATACAATCCTAAGGAATTTGACAACCTCCGATCCTACGTTCCAAACAAAGGAAAATTTGATAATTTTTGGAGGATTCGAATCCCATGGAAAATTTTCCTCGGTGCTCCTTTGGAACAACAGAATGGACACCTAAGATTCCTACAAAATTCATATGGATTGGCTTAATTCATGGGAATTTTGGAGAATTTATAATGTGAGGTTGGAACTCATGGAAAACTTTTCTTGTGTCGTAAACAAAAGGACTTTTTTATGGAGTAGGAAGATTTCGGTGTCTCTATCTCTTTCCCTAAATCCTATACTTTTCCTATGAAGCATCTAAACAAGTTTCAACAATTGCTGCAATTTAGAATTCCTAAGAATTCAGCTAACATTGCTATCTCAATTCCTATGTTTTTCCTATTCGTATATTTTGAGATTCTTGCATTTCAAAAAAAACCCTTAGAAAAAAATCCTTAGAATCTGAATCCTCTAAAATGTTCATAAAAATCGTTCAATCTAAAGAAGCCTTAAAGGTGTTTTCTAAGGCTACTCCCAATAAAGGGTTTTATGGGTTTCATTCTCATTAATTAGCATACCACATAAGATTTTTTTAATAACATGGTATTAAATTTAAGAAGAGAGAGGGTGAACTAGTTTTATGTAAATGAAACCATCTGTACATGGATACTAACTTTTAATGAGTTATAAAATTTAATGTTATTTAGAGCCTATAAAACCACACCATAAAATTATACATTGGAAAAGTAATTCGAAACACCATTTTATTTTCTTGTTAGTTATGTAGCTACCTTAAAAATATCAATATGAAACCTCCATTGAAATTAGCCTAAGCATCTAGGATAGTTCCTGATGAAGTGATACCTTGGTTTGCTTCCTCATTATGTCAAGTTTTCTGTGTTAAAAGTGTGACACGCCGAATTTTTTTGTCATTAAATAAGTAAATTAATACTGACAATGGCAATTCTGATAAATTAAACATACTGTTAGGCACAGTTCATACAATTATTGTTGCAGCGTGCTCGCTCGCACGCTATATAGTACTATAGCGCACATACAGGACACATATTATTAAAACTATTGACATGTATAGACTGGTGGATCTTCTGACGTAAAGTCATCGTGACGTGGCCTGACATGTCAGAAACAACGTCACATTGTATATTTACGTCAGATCTCACCGTGACGTGGTGGTCTATGCAAGGTGGACCCGACAAATCAGTGACAGCTACGTCAGAGGGTTCACTTGGAGGGAGGCGCTTATCCAAAGCTCGAAAGAGGAAGAGGGCGGCCACCGGCGCCGCGCATGCCCACGCGACGGGATGCGAGCAGAAGACGGCGGCGGCCACGATGGGGCCGGCGGAGCGCAATATCTGAAAGTAGAGCTCCCGGAGCGATTCGAATGCTGCTCGCGAAATGTCCATGCCGGCGGCGTCCGGAGCACCCATGGTGGTGACGCGGACGTAGCACTGCGCGCAGGCGGGGAGGACGCCGTCGAGCACCTTGCCGACCCCCTTGGCGGCGACCAACAAGTAGACCCCGCAGTAGCAGACGGCGTAGACGAGCGCCCGTCCGATCAGGACGGCGGCGGCGAGCAAGAACAGCCCGCAACAGCCCACGACGCCGACGAGCGCCAGTCCGATCAGCGGCACAGCGGAGCACAAGAACGTCCAGGAGAGCCAGACAAGTGCGACGACGCATAGGACGGCGGCGATTACTAGCACGTAAGGGAGCGCCGCGGCGGCCGCGGCACGGAGCCACCGCCAGAACGACTCGACGAGCGGGACGAGCTCGTGGGCGGCGCTCGCGAGCGTGGCGAGGAGGCTGGCGTAGAGGCGCTTGACGAGGGGCCACAGGCCGTCGAGCCTGAAGCTGATGTCGGCGGCGGCGTCGGCGGCCGCGGTCTTGAACCACTTCCAGAACGCTTCGAAGGGTTGGACGAGCTCGTGAGCTGCGCCGGCGAGCGTGGCGAGGATGCTGGCGAAGAAGGACTGAATGTGCTGCCAAAAGCCCTCGAAGCCGATGCTGATGCCGGTGGCGGCGTCGGCGACGGCGGTCTGGATCCACTTCCAGAACGCCTCGAACGGGTGGACGAGCTCGTGAGCAGCGTCGGCGAGCGTGGGGAAGAAGTTGGCGAAGAAGCTCTGGATGTTCTTCCACAAACCTTCGAAGCCAGAGCTCATGCCGGCGGCGGCCGTCTGGAGCCACCGCCAGAACGCCTCGAAGGGCAGAACGAGCCCATGGGCTGCGCCGGCGAAGAAGCCCTGTATGCCCTGCCACACGGCCTCGAAGCCATGCCCCACGCCGGCGACGGCCGCCTGGAGCCCACGCCACAGCATCTCAAACGGGAGAACGAGCAGGTGCGCCATGTTCCCGAGCCCAGCGACGATGCCGGCGAAGAGTCCCTGGATGGCATGCCCCAGCGCCTCGAAGCCGTGGGCGACGGCCGCGGCAAGCGCCTGGAACGGGAGGATGAGCAGGTGGATGAGGCCGGCGAAGAGCCTCCACAGGCCGTCGAGGCCGAAGCTCATGCCGACGGTGGCGTCGGCGGCGACGCCATGCAGGAGCTTCCTGGGTGCTGCGTCAGCGAGGGTCACCATGGCTAGCTGTGAGTGTGGAGTGAGAGTGGTGGGGAGAGGGAGACCGGAGTGCTTGGCCTTTCGTCTATGAGGAGGGTCTCCTACTTTTTTCACTGGCCTTTCTTTCCCAGGGCGAGACTGGTGCGGGACTGCGTGTCTAGTCACCAATCCGAGCTTTTGCCTGAAAGGTTGGGGGTGAACAGCCCTTGCAGTTCCCAATCCGAGAGAACTGATGCCACACCTGTTGGAGATTAAGATCGCAATGACATGCCCAAGACACGAAGACACATGCACTCGAGGGGTGGAATTCAGGAAACATAGGAAAGGAACTCTGAATAGACACTGTAAACGGAAACTTACTACTCTCTATCTGAAAAATACAGAGGAGCTACTTATACTAGCAGCTAATACAAAAACGAATGGAGGAAATTATTATAAGATCTGAAATAAACGCAATTACATGCAGCCGCACGTTTATTCTCCACGCCAATGCACTCCCCGGCAAACTCGCCACCATGATCCGCTTGATCGCCATGCCTTGAAGACCAGCTCCTCCCTGAGCTATTCATGCACCAACGGTCCATACTTAGGATTAAGTCCAACAAACTCCCCTTTAATCCTGATGTGGATCAAGATCACGTACACCTAACAGGTGTCTCATAGTTGCCAGTTTTACTGTCTACATTGCTTTAGTTAGAGCATCTGCTCTTTGTTCTTCGGTGCATACACGATGAACTGTAATCAGATTTCCTTCAATACACTCACGGATGAAGTGATACTTTGTATCTATATGCTTACTTCTCCCATGAAAGACAGAATTCTTCATCAAAGCAATTGCTGAATTGTTGTCCACAAACAGTTTCACCACTCCCTATTCTTCTCCTGTTAGCTCTCCTAACAAGTTTCTGAGCCAAATTGCTTGACAAGCTGCCGCCGCCGCCGCCATAAATTCAGCTTCACAAGAGGAGAGTACACTGTTTTTTGGTTTTTGAGAGCACCATGATACTAGACTTCCATTCACATAGAATGCCATTCCACCAGTACTCTTCATGTCATCAAGATCTCCTGCTAGGTCACTATCTGTGAAGCCTATAAGCACTTCCTTTATTCCTTCTAGGTTATACACCAGACCAAACTCCAAGGTGCCTTTTAAGCACCTGAGAATTTACTTCACAACCTTGTGATGCATCACTGTTGGTCTCTCCATGAACCTGCTTGCAACTCCAACTGAAAATGACAAATCTAGACGAGTGTGCAGCAAATACCTAAGGCAACCAATCATTCGCCTATATTCAGTAGCATCCACTGGTTGGCCATTTGGGTCTTTGTGCAGCTGAGCTCTCTGCTCCATGGGATATTTGGTGGGATTGCAATCTGACATACCAAACTGCAAGAGGATCTTCTTAGCATAACTAGTCTGCTTAATTGTCAGGCAGCCTTCTTGCTGTGACACTTCAATCCCAAGGTAAAGGACAGTAATCCCAAATCACTCATCTCAAATTCTGCTGTCATCTGCCTCTTGAATGCAATGATCTCCTTTGTCTCAACTCCTGTGACAATGAGATCATCTACATATACACCAACAATTACTGCAGTTCTTCCTTCTCCTCTGGTGTACACTGCTTGCTCTTGTGCACATCTTCTGAAGCCGAGCTTCTTTAGACTTTTGTCAAGTCTTATATTCCATGCCCGTGGTGCGTCTCAGAACCATAAAGATTTTGCTCAATCTAAGCACAAGATGTGTGAGGCCATGGGCCCCGGGTACCTCATTACCATATATGGGCCACTCGGATAGAGGAGGGCCGAACCATTAATTAGAGATAAGATAGCACCGGCAGGCTTTACCTTGTATAACAAGAAAGCATAGTCTAGTCGGATAGTTTCTATCTCTAAGAATATATCCCTTGACCGATCCGGCTGGGATCCTTATCATATACCCATGTCCCCTAGTATATAAAGGGAGGCAGGCGCCCCTCAGGCAAACTACAAGAACATAAGATCATCGATCATCAAACACCTCAGAAACTAACACCTCAGACGTAGGTATTACCTCACATCGAGGGCCTGAACCAGTATAAAACCTTCCCTGTGTTCCTTGCATCCACGAATTCACCTTCGCCGAGTACCCTATGGTTTTATTGCCGGTGCAAAAACATCGACAGCTTGGCGCGCCAGTAGGGCTCGGCGAATTCTTCATCATCAGCAATTCGATGGATTCAACCAACGGAGTCACTAGCCACAATTCTCCCCTGGAGATGCAATTACCTTCGGGAGCCTAGACTCGTCGCCGATCAACTCGGCATCTCACCTTGGCTAAGGCAGACCCAATCTTGCCGGCCGAGGAACTAGCCGACATTGCCCAGTCGGCCCTTAGACGTCTTGATCTCCCTTCCAGACTATACTCCAGATCCTCACTCACTAGAAACCCTTCCTCGCGCCAACTCCTAAGCCTAGCCAGCCCAGTGGGCCAAAACACGCAATCTCCACACGACTCGCAACGCTGCGACTTATATACTCCGCCAACAAACCCGATCTCCTATGATTCAGTTGACAACGGCCAACCCCAGATTGATCTAGGAGAATTGGTCCCTTCTCACTCCATAAATACTCCGATCGACTCCAAGTCGCGGATAACGTTCAACCAGATTCGAACTCCAGCTCTGCGATTTTCCTTCCAGATCTTCATGCTCAACACACCCTACCCAGCAGTCAGCCACTACAAAGGAGACGAGAGGGCGCGCACGCAATACAGGAGGGAAGTCGATCTGAGCCTCGCAAACGACGGCTCGCAAGCTGGCGACAGCCCCAGGACAATTTACTCCAAATAAAGTCGCATCACACTCTTCTCACGCCGCCACAACTCAATTGGCCATCGCACTTCTACACGCTCCACTCCCTGACCACCATGCCACCCAACCTCGCCAAAGATCAAGCGAATGATCACGCTCATAGCCTTCCACAACAAGAAACAGCAGGTCGGCGCAACACCCCAATACGCTAACCGTTGGATCATCAGCACGGCTACGTTCCAATCAGCTCATCGCCGCCTCAATTCCCATCAAGAGTCTAGAAACAACTACACTCCCAACTACTTAATAACAAAACCGCGCAGATCACTATAACCGCCTAGCAAACCTCCGACAGGCGCACTCAGCTACCTTGCATACTATCACCTCACGGACGCCGGACGCAGGATGACCGCAACTGGAAACGAAAACGACCCTTCCCTCCATCACGTATGTTAACTGCCGATCGAACCCGACCCCACCGAAGACACGAAGGATCCACTTCACTCAGGGAATTGCAAACATCCACTAGCCCGACTGGCTTCAAATACCCACGAGGGATCGAAAAGATTCCAAACAAATCCTTATTGAATCACCGATATTACCACATCCGGCATGCGAGTGACAACAAACCAATGCTAAACCTCTACGTTCGCTCATCCGACGCACACGCAGCTCGACATACCCCCGAACGCTCGTTCCTGCGAAACATCAGGGAGCAGGTTCATCAGCGATTCAAGAATACCAAGACCTCTTCAGATCACATCTTCATAGCACTGCACAAAGAATAACGATCTCCCAGACTTCAATCAAGAGGTTTCCGAGACAGCCAACAAATCCAACATCCCGCCACCTCAATCGCCCTCCGAAGAAAAAGGACCACCCAATTCCATCCGACTCACTTCAAACCACCCGCTTGTCCGGCTCTAAGTCACATCCAATAATTACTCACTCCTCATCTCGCCCAGCCCTCCTACAAACAGTCCGACAGAGACAAAAACAGAAACCGAACACGCCGTCTCAAACAAGATCTAGCAAGCCAGAAACGGGACAGTCGGACAAACTTAGTGCCAACAGAGCTACTCAGTTCCGGCCCCAGCAGAATAGCGAAACAGAAATCATGAGCCCATGCCCCTCCACCCAAAGACAGCAAATGCCAAAAACTGCTACACAGCATCAAGAAGTTGCCTCCAGCAACTATCCTCATCTGCGACAAACAAAAAACCAATATCCCTGACGATTATCAACATCTCAGCCGAGCTCAACCAACATACTTC